>OU795043.1:37862984-38059181 GCA_917208275.1 Patella pellucida | reverse complement strand
ATTGCCATAACTATACGTTCCATTACAGATGAAATTTAAAATCCCTTGGCAATCGGAATTAATATTAATCTACGTGGAAGTGAAATTGTACTTCTATTTCAACTAAACTATAACACCCTTACCATCTAAACGAATTGAAAGTATCCGGAAGATAAGTGATCTTTAGCCGCACCCTAGGGGATGTGCTAATTTGTAAACTGACGTTTTGATCCAGTGAGCAATAATTATAGACTTCTCGACAGAACATTTATAAATTAATAATATTGTTCATACAGGCGAGTGCCACAACATGAAAGTAACTGTCTTCTGGCGAGAATTCGCAGATTTGTAATTATTGGTACTTAATTAAAATGAAATTGAGAAGGGGCATCTGTAATCAGATGATGTTGTATTCGCCGTTCGTTAGTAATGTATTTATTTTGATAAAAGGACAGATAATCATTATAATGTAATACTATAGTGATGCAATTTTTATCGGCACCCAAATATTAGTAGATAAAAACACACATCGTGTGATTAGCATCTCAGATCATAAAAAGTATAAAAGTTTACACTCGACTGAACAATTGCAACTTTGACTTTATATGAAAAGAATTGAAAGCGGCATTGGATTATGTTCACTGAATCATTATATTTGTGGCTTGTTAGATACAGATTTAAACTTCGATTTCTTTGAAGTAAAAAAAAGATGTGTTTCTATGACTGATGAGTCTGACTAGTGACAATGACATGAAAATCATTACAAATTTCTGAAACTAACCTTCACGGAGTAGTTTAAGGAATTTAGACAGAACACAGAACATAATTTCAAAGTAGTGTCACTGAAGAAACTCTTTGAACGTACATAATTTAATAATTTGGGCGTTTGCTTTTTACCGAGACATTGCCCGTCGTTTCTAAAGTGTTAATTTGTAAATCTTACTTCCGTGGTTTTAATGGAGCTATATCTCTAACTCAAAATCATCCAAAATCTTCAACATTAAAAACACGATTTATTTGTCAAATTAAATCAACATTGATGTTGTGGTCTTACCAGGAAAGATGAGCTTCTGATATCCAATATTTAAGACAAAATAAACATTTTACCATTGGTACACGAACCGTGTACCATAATGTACCCCAGCCCCAGTTGTAACAAGAGACTGAGGGACGAGACTAGACACATTGCACCAAATAAAACGGCGTATGTAGACTGGAATGACCAGACGCTAGAAATTTGCATTCGATTAAGACTGCTGGCTTATTTCGAAGAACATAACTGATTTGAAAATAAAGTAAAAACGGAAACCATCGAATGTAAATCAGTTTATATACATTCACATTACAGTATTATATGCGTTGCGACCCACTTTTGTTAGTTTTTAGGTCCCAAATGTTAGCGATTTAGCCCCTTTAAAAAATGCCCATTTATGTCTACCAAATAGAATTTGATACAACTTGCGTATAGACAAATGGAATGGGACGTACAGCCGCGTTTCTCAACCTGGGGTGAATTCACCCCCAAGGCAGGAATATGCTCCCAGTAACTTAAAAATGGTCATATAAGGCTTGTGGGGTCCTATGAGAGGTGAAGCTGCATTTCAAGATTTCAGTTGTCCTTTTGTTTTTGCTGGCTATTTCCAGTGTTATGCCGTTCTTTACAACATAGCTCTATGAATTTGGATTTTCAACGCTGATTGTGATAAAAAAAACTAAATACGGGAACAGACTGAATGTCCGAAATGACATGAGATTAGGACTCTCAAACACTGTCCCGACAATCACCAGGAGCAAATTTCGCACTGAACTGGAAACAACGTATTTTCATTAAAATATAAATTATTGAATCTCAACTGTGTTCATTCCATATTCAATGTCAATTTGGTCAGGGGGTGCAGGCCGGCAAGGATCCGCGGTTAATGTTAGGTGGCTTGTATAGAAAAGGGCCATGTTCCAAGTTCGTCTGAAGATTGCCTGAAATGGCTGGAAATCACGTTTCCGGGCTCCATTTTCTAACAAAATTCTGGGGGGAGTACATCCCAACCCCTCTTCGGCAGGCCTCGCGCCTACGTCGCTCGCGGTGATTTGCCGGCAACCTCCTGCTAAAGAAATCTGGGGGTAAATGGGTTAGTTGAGAATTCATTTGGTGGTGAGCGGTTAGAAAAGGTTGAGCAACGTGGACGTACAGAAACGTATTTATATGAAATGAAATAAAATGGGGTTTAACGTCCTACTGGTATGCTCCTAAATTTGGCTAATGAAGACGGGCATACGCCATACAGTGTGATAGCGCAGACAGATAAAGTTAATTGAAAAGTAGTCTTAATGGAGCAGGCACAGTCTGCCTTGTGTACAACGTAATCTAACTGGGCCATTTTAGGCAAACACTATTATAGCAGCGCATATTCCAACTTTTATGCTGTTTGTAAATAAAATTTTGCTCGGACCGTAGAATTTACAACTTCTCTTTATTGAATTCCAATGTGTACAAGGAACCTCGTTTTTGTTTCACAAGAACAACTACACACTGATCCTTACAGACCCCCCACCCACCCTGCTCGGCATCCTGCACGACTGAGGACAGTACACTATATAACCCCGAGCAACGTTCTCAGCAGTAAAAAGGGATCATTTCCGGTCCTCTTGGTTAAGGAGTGCCCTACTCACACAGCCACCCATAGGCCATAACCATGTTTACATAGTATTACGTTAACCAATTGCAGTTTTATGGCTGATACATTGAATTGATTAAAGTTAAAATGGACGTCACTCAATAAAAGACAATCAGCTATTTTTGTCAAAATTTACAAAAATGTTGTCTGATTGAAATGTTCAACATTATTTTTATTTTGCATTAATTATCTATTACTGAACTATTATTTGAATGGCAAGCTCTTTATCTCAATCTTTAAATTGGCGTGCAAGTAAAAGATCACTTGCAGTTGGAACTTTATATAAGAGTATGTCACTGCCTAGTCAAGATTTCCCTTATAGCACACTGTATGGAGTATACCCGTCTCCATTTGCCCAGTTTAGGAGCAAAACAGTAGGAACCCATTTCATTTCATTTTAAGACGCCATCTTGAGACAACTCTCTACAAAGTAAAGTATACAGACCACAATTGTTTCTCCATTAAAATCGACTCCAAATGTCACCAACAACTGAAATTCTGAGATACATACACACAACTTCTTAACTCTGTCATCCTCCCGCCTCTAAACCCTCAAATAAACATTGTATACCTAAAACTGACAAGCAATGTCAACCCTCGTTTTAAAGTTCAGGCCAAAACGTCAAGACAAATTTTAAGTAAACTTACGAAAAGTTGCAATTTTCACGGAATGACCCAAATGAAAACTGCGATTACGATGAACAGGATATTGTCCCAAATTAACCGGTCTTGTTCATAGAAGTATATGTGCTAAGTACCTTCAAGAATTTTGCGATAACGTTAATTTAAACTACGTCGCTCACTAACATAGTATCTTTAAATGGCTCGTACATCTAACGGAGAAAACGCCTTCATAGCGTGAGTACAGGTCTCTTTATCTGGCATTCTTTGATAGCTATAAAATTTATGGCTAATCAATGGACTCAAAGTATCAATTCTATCGTCCTATTTTATCAATGACAACTAGGAGAATAGACTTTAACTCTTTCGATAACAACAGGGCCTAATTTAAAAGTCGGCGGCCACTTTAGTTTCTTAATCTGAGGAGATGTTCTGGAAATAAATTCGTGATTTATTAAGTCTGAGACTTTGACTTTTGTGGATCGAGTTGTAAGATGAAATAATATTATTAAGAAAGCTATAACCTTTAATCGGAGTTGCTGATATTTAATCAGTATATCAAAAGTAGCCGTTGTGGGGAATTTATTTTTAAACTGACATTTTGACTCGCGCGATCGGCTGACTGGCAAAATACTAAATTCACAACTAGGCAAGTTCGTTTTACTGTCTAATTATACATTCCAGTGTATATTAAAACTGTATATTTGCTTAATTGCTTGTCTATATGTGCATAAGTTATTATTTCTTAATGGAAATTGTCGACTGGGCGTATGGCTTTGGGATACTTTGATTGGACTAGCAGTTCAAAAAATAAAAAAAAATTCATGTCCTTTTTTATGATAATTATTCATATAATTAGATATTCGTGTAAAGTTAACTTAAAGTAGTTGATAGGCAAGTCTTGTTTAAAGGTACGCCGTTTGAAAGTACCTCCATTAACCATTCAATATAAACGCGCGTTTAGTCTCGTTCTCTGTACACCCAATCTCGTTCCCAGAGTCAGCTGCGGGGCCGGAGGCCTCTGGAGCAATATACTGGCCATTTTTTCTACACCTAAGCCCCGCCCATTCTGACCTCTGATTGGTCAATCTTTTATTGGTTCTCGAAAATTAGAGGTCGGATCGTCGTTTCGTTTGTTGTAAAATGATCCTCGAGTCAAAGTCAACTCGCTGACATAAACAAAAATTAGATCCTAAACGTACAAATTTAAGTTTTTGTAAAGATCTATTTTTCTACGTGTTGGTATATTTTTTAGTGATTTGGTCATCCAGGCACGAAAATTAAATACACGTGGGTATAATTTTAAATTATTCAGTTATCCAGGCACGTGATTTGTCACTTTCGGGAAAATGGCTACCCCTAGTCAACAGGAAATTTCTCAAACAATTTGTGTGTTTCGAGATTGCTGTACACCTTGAAGTCAAGAACAATTTTTTACATTTATTGTGTAAACTTTAATAAAATAATGGCTAGGGGCTGCCTTTGTCATTCTGCTGCCTAGCGCCGACTTGTGATGAGTGATAACATATACGTGGGCGAATTTCTGCTCACTAATAATTCCTTCCAAGACCAAAAGTTGTTGTGTTAGACTGTGAGGGGATATCTGACAATTCATAAAAAGAATTGACTATTTCTACTTTTCTCGTGTTCTCTTATCTAAAAGGAGGACTGCGCCACATATGATTTACATAAAAACCAAAAATAACGACAAGACATACTCCGAAATAACAAACAAATAAACAATTCAAACAAGCTAACAGTGAGGCTGATGTCCCCCGCCGAAATCCCAAAATAAATAGATGACACATATTTATTTATCTCTCTGCTTACCCTCAGCAGAAAATGTTCATTATTAAACTTTTTCATGAAATGAAACTATATACCAAGTTTCATCACTCTCACTTTATTACAACTAAAGTTATTGCATCCCAAAGCATCAACCAATCAAATTGCTTATCTCTGCTTACCCTAAATAGAAAATGCTAGTCTTCTAACTACATCAAGGTATTGACCTAATAAACATCTTCATCAAGTTTAAATATCCTAGCTCAATTAGAAGGAAAGTTATTATGTTCCAAAGTCTCGGCCAATCAAATTGCTTATCGCTCTGCTTACCCTGAGCAGAAAATGCGCATTATTGAACTTAGTCAAGGTATTGATGAAATGAAACTATATACTAAGTTTCATCACTCTAACTTAATTACAACTCAAGTTATCGCGTCCCAAAGCATCAACCAATCGAATTGCTTATCTCTGCTTACCCTAAGCGGTAAATGCTCATCTTCGAATTTCATCAAGGTATTGAGCTACTTAACACCTACACCAAGTTTGAATATCCTAGCTCAATATGAAGGAGAGTTATTATGTTCTAAAGTCTCGGCCAATCAAATTGCTTATCGCTCTGCTTACCCTGAGCAGAAATGCTCATTATCGAACTTAGTCAAGGTATTGATGAAATAAAACTATATACCAAGTTTCATCACTCTCACTTAATTACAACTTAAGTTATCGTGTCCCAAAGCATCAACCAATCAAATTGCTTATCTCTGCTTACCCTAAGCGGAAAATGCTCATCTTCGAACTCCATCAAGGTAATGACCTAATAAACACCTACATCATGTTTGAATGTTCTAGCTCAATTAGAAAGAGAGTTATTGTGTCCCAAAAAGTGTGACAGACGGAATGACAGACAGACAGACATACGGACGGACGAACCCATTTTAATAGTCCCCTGCTTTCTTCGAAAGGCGGGGGACAAAAAGAGTCATGGTCTGCCATATACTACAAGAAATACGAATGCAAGCACACTGTAGTAAATATTCCAACTATACAAGTAACCACATCAGTGAAATTTATAAAAAAAAAGTTAGTCTAAAAACATTAAATATATGTATAGTAAATGTGTTGAGGGAACATGTTCCACGGTAACAAGAAAAAACGCACAAACGAAAACGCACAAACAAAACCGAATACAAAGAAGCAAAGGAAATGTAGACTGCCTCAGACGGTAGTCGTCTATTAACTGAATGGTGTGACGTAAATACGTCGCTCTGTATCAATGACGTCAAAAATATTGTAAGAAAAAGGGCGATAATCAAGGTGAAATAATGCTAAAAACTATAAGTTTAAACAGCCAATCAGAATTTTTAAGTTGTATAATTGCACAAAACATAATACTAAATACCCCATACAAACAATGCAAAGCAGGAATGCAGAAGAAATCATACAAAGTAAGTGTATTTATAAATTCATAAAATAATAACAATAAGGGCGAAAATCCAGACAGGATTACGTAACTATACAAATTTTAAATTAAATTAAATTGGATTATTATCCAATATGTACTCGGTTATATACTTATAAGAAATGTTAAACTTAGTATATTGAAAAAACGGAAGTTTCGAAATTTCTTTAAATATGCGTAATCGTGTACCGCCTTTGGCAGTGCATTTAAAAAACAGAGATTTTGTTCGGGAAAGAAATAGTTCTGTATTGTTACATATGGTCAAAAATCGCAATGCTTATGAATAGAAAACATATAGCGCGGTATCTGGTATGTTACTATAAATTGACGGATATTTTACTACTTCAAAACCGAATTTGTCCATTTTGTCGAAAATACCAACATTAAATTTATTGTTAATGATATTGATGTCCAGGTCCAGAACAGATGCATTTTGGGTGCCGGAATTTTCTTTATTTAATATTAGTTCAGGGGGATATATTTCACTTTTATATTTATTGAAATTTCCATTTTCATTGATGGGTGTTGTGTCATCAATGTAACGGAAGGTGTAGTTAAGACTTTTAGCTACTTTGTAATCTGTTTTCCTTCTATGTTCCTGAAAGTAAAATTCATATTTATGCAAATGTGCATTTGCCATAAATGGGGCGCGGTCAGTTCCCATTGGTAAACCAATAGTTTGCTGTATTATCTGATCCCGAACCTCAAATATGGCATTGTCAATGAGAAAATGTATTATATTTTGAAATTTTTCTTTATCAAAAATTACAGTGTCGGCATTGCGACGTTTTATGATCCATCTAGCATCTTGAGAGTAAATGGCCATCAAGTTTCTGCCTTTTCCGAAAGCTCCATTAAATGCTTTATCTACAAACCAATCCAAATTATTTTTAAGATCTGCATGTTGGAGCATTGTATACAAAGTAGAAAAATCGAACGATTCTATTGTCTTTGCATTATCTTTATTATTGATTCTATCTATAGTCTCTACTATAGCTTTGTTTTTATCAATAATGAAAAAACTATTCAATTACTTTTATAGTCACATACAACAACTTTTGGTCTTCGAAGAATTTATTAGTGAGCAGAAATTCGGCCGTGTATCACTCGTCATATCAGTCAGTTATATAGAGAGATGACTCGTGTTTTCCTTTGGAGTTCGTTTCTTCCGATTCAGGAATCCTGTGTTACTCAGCTATCGTAGTAATGATCTCTGTGTTAAAATTATATTTAAAACGTGTTTGACCAGCTCTGTCACATTATGTGATAATGACTCACACCAATATTGTCCTTTAAGACAAATCCGATCTCAGTCCCAAAATGACCTAGTTGTGTTGTTGAGTGGACGTTAAACCCCATTTCTCTCACAAATCCGATGAGGTTTCAATCGAGCCCAAATTGTAAAATACAATTGCTTCAATAGTGTTAATTTACATGTATTTAATCAGTGTATATTTTTAAAGCAGCAATTTATGACACCAATGTTACTATATAAACGTTAACATTATGTCAAAAAATGTTATATATGTCAAATTCGTAACTAAGTTAGAAGAGGTATGAAGTAGATCTATTCTAAAATCAAAAGATGGTGCTCTGATTCTCCGAAAAATGCGAACAGTGAAATATGGGCATACTGCGACTTGATGATCGGGATTCGTTTGTTTCCTGCATATTTCTTATTCGGTTGTAACATTTAGAATTACAGAACATGTCATAATGAAACAAAGTGTGCTGGTATTCGAGATGGTGCCTATTTTAAATACTATTTAACGAACGACATGTCATGTAATTATTATAATATACATTAAATATACACAATTAAATGTATACAAATAACGAGTTGTAGACCTCCAAGAACAGACCCTGCCTCGTCTGGCAAGCCGGTTTCGTTACTCTTAATCATAACATTATATGTTATGTGTATGGTCACTACCGTGCTTTGTGGTATGCAAATACTGGGCAAATATTGTATGATTACATGGAAGCCAAATAGTATGACGAACATATTCTGATAGTCTTTAGTGAATGTCAGTTTTGTTAATGATAGCCGTTGTTTATAATTGGAAACACTAGGACTAATCTAGGAGATTACTGCTAAGAGAATACCAGAAAATCTGTTGCTGTCTTTCACGTATCTCATTTGGTCGTCTGTCTCACTCTTATATTATTTAGCCGATTATTCATCCCCATGTTATATATATATATATATATATATATGTTGCAATCTCCCTAATTCCATTATCTGACATTGTCATTAAACGCTGAAGGGGAGGTTCGACTGTAATTATTCATGTTTATCATAGCTGCCTTTTAAATTCTCTTATTTGTCACTGATGCCCAACATGATCATTCATTATCCTAATATGATTTCTCTATAAATATATTATTTAATAACAATGTATTTGTTTCTTGATTCCTCCGCTGTGCCAATAATATGCGGGTTTTACCTTTTTTATTTTGATGTACATTACAAGAGGTGATGTTTCCAGATGGCACATTAAAAACATTTCGTGTGGAAACCTTTTTTTTTATTTTGATACACTTGACAAGAAGAGGTAATGTTTTCAGATTTCACATTCAAACATTACGTGGGGTGACTTATAACGTTTCACCAAAATAGTTAATAAGCATCAGTATGCAGCCTCCGGGTAGCTATAACCAGGTCCTGGAATCAACCCAATTCAAACAGTCATTTGTTAAGGCCAGTTTATCCGTGGGCTAACATTTTATCGGATAATATTTCTCAATTAGAAAACTTAATTCATAAACCTAAAGTCAATGGTGATGCCGTAGGTGGAGGTGTCATTTATGTCTATGTCGTATCGAGCTAAATCTTTCGCAACATTTTTAGTTTATTTCCTGTTCAGGTTCTCTTGAACTGTGGATATATCACATGCCTGTGGTTGCGTTTTGATTGATAATCTGGTTAGACTTCATCGTAGATCAAGGAAATGTGTCCATTTTTTTGGGTTACCGGCCATCATCCAGCTAAAAATCAATAATACTAGTTACGTATTTTGTGATTGTTTATTGCAGGGATACAAAATGACTTCGGTATATTCACAGTTGTAACTCAAATTAACTGTATCTGTTATTCCGTGTCACATTAAAAGTAGTTTTTATTTGGTGCATTGTTTACTATTTCCTTGTGAATTCAAGGAATACAGAATGACTTCAGTGTCTTAATAGAGTTTGAAATAAAAAAAGACTGTATCTAGTTACTTATTCCATTTAAATCTATGCCATTCGATCTTCTATACAGAGTTTATTATGAGTTTGTCAAAGGCCTGCAAAGTCAAGATTTAGCTATTACACAATGTATCTTTAAATAGATTGTCGTCCATTCAAAATTCTCAAATCTATTCATTGCGTTCCTGGATCAAACAGTAAACCATACACTATCTATTATAGTTTACATAGATGCATATGGTTTTTTTTTCCTTTAAAGTTTCTTCACCCTCAGTATAGACGGTACCCATACACGTTTTGACATGATTGATGGCGTACTTCGTGTAGATCTTATCATCTAACTCCAATTGGTATGTATCAATTTCAGCTTGGTCTATTTCTCATATTCAGTTCATCTGTCTTTTAATCATATTGTTCCGAAAACGTGACGTGTTCTTGAGTCCTTCACTCGCAAACCGAACCTATGACGTAGTCTATTCTAGACGATTTATGGCCATAAGTTTGAGTTCTGTTAGAAAGAAAGGAGTCACTACATTGTAGCCCAAAATTCCCGCGTATTGGTATGTTTCAATTTTAAATTGTTTTCACATACACACATTTCCATATAAAAAATTCCGTTTTACGCTTTAATTTCTGCATTATGCATGGCCTTCATTTAAATCAATACTTAAACCTATCAAGAAGGATGCTTTACATTCCAGTTACGATGCTCCATAAATGAAATCGCTTCCGCAACATGATTGTTAAAAAAAAAACTAGCTCATGATGTGCCTGAAGCTAAGTTTTAATAATGTCAAGAATGCTAGCAAGTGCTAACATAACCCCCCGGACAATATGTAGCCCGGTACTAATAGATCAGGTCACTTGAAATATACTGCCGCAATCTATAGTTTGATTACTGGTTTAATAAATATAAACAAGTTAACTATTACCGACGGGTTCTCACTATGACTGTCATCTCAGCACGTGATTTGCACACACGTTACCTGATAATAGAGACTTTTGGCAAGCGTAAATTTTTGCTCCGAATCGCGTATCCGTATTTATTTTGGGTGTGACGTCACCTATGTGTGGATATTTGTTATACGTGATACGACACAAGGATACGGCAGCACGTATCGAACAGCTTTTATACGGAAAAGGTCCGTATAACATCTTCGTGTCTTTTTACCGTCTTTTTGCTACTTTTAGATGGTGAAATGTTGTATCTTGGCGGGTTTTTTTATGAATCCTTGTTTATTGTAGAACACGAAGGTGTATATCTGATGGAACCTTGGAAATCTGAAAATGATTTTATCCTGTGGTTAAAACAGTGAAACCAAAAATTACTGTCGAGTCGAAGTCGAAGATTTTTTAATTTGATTCGATAATTATTTTTTTTAAAAGCTCAGCGACTGTCGAGCGACTCCACACCCCCCCCCCCCCCTGGGAAGTGGTAGGCTAAAATAGGCACTTGACTAGCTTGACTAGTAGTACTGATGGTGATCTTGGTAGATATCTGTCATTACTTTAATAGAACTATAAGCTCAGCTCATCGACGCATACGTACGCGACGCAATAATCTGCCAAAACTCTAAAACTACACTGACGCAACGTATCACGTATACGATAAGGATACGTGATACGGATGGGAAAAATCCGCTTGCCAAAAGTCTCTATTGTCTTCGCTCACCTATCCTATTCTTCAGCTTTCAAGATGGCTTCTATAACAATTGTTAGTTGTTGACTTGACTCTCGTGGCAACTTTGAATAATACAAATATTTAAAGGAGCTAAATCGCTAACATTTGGGACTTAGAAATTGACAGTGGATCGCACTGCATATAATACTGTAATATGAATGCATAATACTCTAATTACAAATCAGTTATGTTCGGCGAAATAAGCCAGAAGTCTCAATCGAATGCAAATTTCTAACGTCTGGTTACTCCAATCTACATAGTATTTTTTGGGCATGCTCTCAAGATAAGAATATGGCGATGCCGATTTATTTGGTGAAATGTGTCTGGCCTCGTTCCTCGAGTCCCTTGTTAACAGTTTGGCCGAAACGTGTTATGGTACCAATGGTAAATGCTTATGTTGTTTTAAATATTGGATATGAGAAGCCTATCTTTTCCTAGTAAGATCAATGTTGATTTTAATCGACAAATAATTCGTGTTTTCAATGTTGAAGATTTTGGATGATATTGAGTTAGAGACTTAGCTACTTTAATTCAAATGTTTCCTGTAGTATATGAATCAAGTAACATATAAGTTTTGTCCATGTACATACAGAAAACCGGGTTTGCTTTCTGGGCACGTCATTTCTGATAAGTTCGCATATCAATGTACTTTAATTTTTAAAAAAACTGGTAATGATAGACATTGCCTAATTGTGAACGGGGTTTTGTTGGAGGGGGGGTCGAGTGGTCAAATAGGTACGCTTGAATCAAGGTGGTGGTTTCGGAGCACACGTGAACGCGACAAGGTGTTCTTCTGCTTCAATCAATACAGCTGATTAACAGGTCAAGAAGTATGGGTTTCTCCCCCATACATAACCACCCTATAGTTTTATAGGTTGAATAATATGAATTTGCTTGATGAATGAATCGACTATACTCTACACTATGAATTATAACTAAGAACGTTTGCTATCTCAATCTTTCATTCCTGAAACTGTGTTTTGTACAATTTAATTCTACTGATCTTTCTTTCTTAACTGTAATCTATTTAAAAACTAATCTTTTCCATAGAATTTCATGTTTTTAGATGGAAAAACTAACCGTACATAATGATCTAAAAGTGTTTGATTTGTTTATTTTTTACTTTATTATTTTCTGCTTGGGTAACTTTTGAGATAATGGTTAAGTCAGTGTGACAAGTCCAAATCTTTTTACTCCTGCTGAAAATGTCAGGAATTAAGTCAAAAAACCTAATCTAGCACGTGACAGTATCAGAACGGCTTAATCAGTAGTGTGGTCTTGGAGATGAGAGAAAAAGAAGGAACATTAATGTAATTTAGTCTCTGTCAGATATTCTTTGAATTTTGGAACTTTCTCATTAAAGTGGAAGTCACATCTCAGCTTATACGAACTGTTTTATTGGAATGTTTCAGTTTGAACACAGCAAGATAAAAGGTACATGTAATAGTCATATAAAACGCGGGGATTTTTTGTCTCTTTATTGTCAACATTATATATCAATTCTTTAAACGACATCTAGAAGCATGGTTAACTATTCATAGCAAAACACAGGGTATATATGGATATAACTACTTCTCTATTATTTAGTAACGACGTTTCGTAACACATACCGGTAACGACTCAAGTTAATTAAAACGTTATAGCGGGCGGATATGTGAAATGGACGTGCACTTCCGGAAAGAAACATGAAAATCGGGCCATAGGGGTTTTTGGGTATGCTGATTTCAAAAATCACGGGAACCACGACGTCACTCCATCCGTTCCAGCCAAAAATGGGGAAATTCAAAATGGCATCCATAAAACACGTTCTCGTTCATAAAATGTCTGCAAGTGCCCCGATTTCGATGATCTTGATGTCTATACCTATTTTCTGGAGGTCCAGGAAACTATTAAGATACATATCAAGACTCATGACGTACACCTTAATTTTAAAAATGGTAAACAAGGCCCCAAAATGTCATTACCCCAAAATGTCAAATTGTTGCATGGGGGCAGACTGATTACCATCTTAGTATCATTATTGTTGAGGAACAACTATTAAAAGTAGAAAGGGCTTCAATTATAATAATAATAATAATACAAATAACTTTATTTAATGAGGCAACTTATTTAGTTTGCAAAATGTCCCTCCAAAGCTACAAGGACATATATACATGTACATATAACATCATTCGAAAAGCAATAGCATTTTAAAGTGAGAACTTTGGGAAGTCACTCCTAAACTACAAAACATATACGTTGAACAAGTAGAATATAGGAAGAACACTATTATTACACACAAAATAAGATAGAAAAGTAATAAGTATGTCATCAGTTGCATATTAGTATTATGGTTTCTTCATATCTTCTGCTGATAATTTGGCAAACACCTTTGTGTCTTGAAGTTCTGTAGCGATTTTTCTGACACGGGCATCAAAGGACATCGTTTCTTCTTTGTGAAAATCTCCTGTGGTTCCATCACAGAGGAGACAAGCTGGCTGATTAAGCTAGTCTGTATCCATGGGACATCCTGAAGTGGTTGAACTACGAAGATGTTTTTATGTGGTGATTTGATCGCGTTCATACAAGTTTTTTCTTGCAACTTCCTGGCTCTCTCCACTTTTGCTGCATTAAACAGGACGTAACGACTTTTATGCGATCTACTTTTATGCCGTAACATTGCTTTTTATATGGTATCACCATCATCTAATCGGGAAATGTTGATATGTAAGGGCACTTTGTTCATTTCGCGAAAGGCAGATAAATTAGTGGCAAGAGACGAGTAACCTGTTGCTGATGGGTTTATTAGTGCTACTTGACACAGAACACAAATGTCCCAGTTGGTCGACTGAACATATGTTATTGTAGCACATGCCCTAGGAGCGAGTTTAACTCTTTTGGACATGGTAGGTAAATAATGCTTATACCTTGTTAAATGTATTTGCTGATTACTCTATTTGGCCAGATTACACTATTTTGCCTATACCGTTTCTTAGCTATTCGAATTTTGTTTAATGGTTTGGATTGTTCGTACTTGGTTTTATTTTATTTCACTGAATACATCGACGAAGGAAGCTCAGACGTTTATTCAATATTTTTACCACACTATCGTGCTCATATAGAACATAGTGATTGACATGAAATGTGGACTGTTTTGTTCG
The DNA here is from genome assembly GCA_917208275.1 of Patella pellucida. Classification (NCBI taxonomy): domain Eukaryota; kingdom Metazoa; phylum Mollusca; class Gastropoda; family Patellidae; genus Patella; species Patella pellucida. Next base: position 38,044,655 of record OU795043.1, on the reverse strand, counting down.
ATGAGTAATAGCTAGTTTACACTGACATGGAACATGGTGAATTCTTGATATCCGTTTAGTAAAGAAGAAGGTCATAATTTATAAAAAAAAAACACTATGAATTAGAACATTATGCGTCTTCGTGTGTGTGCTAACTGGATTACTAAGATGGTAATCAGTCTGCCCCTATGCAACAATTTGACATTTATGGGTAATGACATTTTGGGGGCCGTTTTACCATTTTTAAAATTAAGGTGTACGTTATGAGTCTTGATATGTATCTTAATGGGTTCCCGGAACATAGACATCAAGATCATTGAAATCGGGGCACTTTCAGACATTTTATGAACGAGACCGTGTTTTATGGATGCCATTTTGAATTTCCACATTTTTGGCGGGAACGGCTGGAGTGACGTCGTGGTTCCCGTGAATTTTGAAATCAGCATACCCAAAAAAACCTATTGACCGACTTTCATGTTTCTTTCCGGAAGTGCACGCCCATTTCGCATAAGCGCCCGACTATTACCTGTATGTGTTAAGAAACGTCGTTATTAAATAATAGAGAAGTAGTTATATCCATAAATACCTTGTGTTGTGTTTTGGTATGAACATTGGATATAGTTTATTTGAAGGCAGATAGTTTTGTGTATTGCTAAATAGCACCTATTTCAGTTTTATCGCTGTCTTGATATGTATCTTAATGGGTTCCCGGAACATAGACATCAAGATCATTGAAATCAGCATACCCAAAAAACCCTATTGACCGATTTCCATGTTTCTTTCCGGAAGTGCACGCCCATTTCGCATAAGCGCCCGACTATTACCTGTATGTGTTAAGAAACGTCGTTATTAAATAATAGAGAAGTAGTTATATCCATAAATACCTTGTGTTGTGTTTTGGTATGAACATTGGATATAGTTTATTTGAAGGCAGATAGTTTTGTGTATTGCTAAATAGCACCTATTTCAGTTTTATCGCTGTATTTTTGCTTTTCTTTTAATTTGAATGACATTGAATAAGGGTCAAATTTAGGTAAGGGCTTCATTTACTTGGTAGAATTGGCATTGATTCTCTCGCTTATGTACATAGTAAGCAAGTTTGTATTGGGGGGACACAGTTGTGCTTTATTCCGTGTCGTTATTCTTAGCGTAACATACGAACAAATATGATTCCCTTCTCAGTGGCGGAGGCATGATATATGTGGTGCTCTGAGCTCCTCCTCCGAGAACCTTTTAAACACATCGGCGTGTCAATTGTGATTTAGGGCGCAGAATATTGACCCAAATATAACGTTCATTTTCATCCGTTACATCCTCAATACATTGCATGCAATTTACAAACATGTCAATAACTAAAAAGTAGGAACCAGGACAGAGTAATAAATTATTTTTTTATTATGTTATTTATAGGTAGTAGAAAACCACCACCACTCCCCGCCTATACGCGACTGGTCCTATCAATTTTCTTTTCAATAACATATTCCGCAACGAACTGCAATAGAGTTAATCGTCTTACTGTTCTACACCCAAATACTTTATATTGCTTCCATGTTATATAATAGACCAATCGAAAGTTAAAGAGGTATTTATTTTCTCGTTTAGACTAACTGTTCTTTATTTCCATATTGTATGGTGTGGTTAATCAGTTCCAATAAGTCATACGTAATCTGAAATAAGTCGCAAGGGTGCTTTTAACAATAAACCAGATCAGAATAGAGACAGGTTAATTTACTGTGATGGAGGAAGAAAAACCCTTTTCCAATTTAAACTAAAGCCATACGATTCATAGAACTATGTATTCAACAATCCAGATCTTTCTTTTATACCATTAACGAGCATTGTCTTTAAGGGTCATTACATAATTTTGAGATACGTTTTATTCCCAGTGCGGTTACAACGGTATAAGCTTGTTTTCAAACGAATTATATTTAATAGTTCTTGATGTGGGTTGTTTGTGCGATAGTAAATTCCATTGTATCTCCATCTCCGTGTTATTGGCTTATCTTTATACAGAGGTATTGAATAAATATTTAATGAGACAGTACAATGCTACAATCAAAACAATGATACACAACAAAAATTACAGAATAGAAAACCAAGTACGAACAATCCAAACCATTAGACAAAATTCGAAGTCTGAAGAAAACCAGTATAGGCAAAATAGTGTTATCAGGCGAAATAGTGTAATCAGCATATGAACTGTTCACCGTGAATAAAATACACGACAAACAGTGTTAACAGGTGTCCGGAAGAGTCAGCTTACCCTGCCTGGCGCCACACCCGCAAAAGTGATTTCAAAACCAATTTCTAGAAACCATTTACAAGTCATTACTATATCGGGTCACTTTTTTTTAGAAAATCGGGGCTTGGGAATATAGTTAAGCTTATGTAATACCCCTCTCCCTAAATATATATAATAATACATACATAATATTGATAGGCCTACATAAAAGGGGGGTGTGTACATGATTAAAACGTCAAATGCATTATATAAAATGTATAAAAATGTTTTCAAATTATAAATAGGAAACGTTTTACTGACATTATAGACTTGACTGAGATGTTATTGTTAACCTCTACGACTGAAGGGTTTCTAAGGTTTCCTTCCGTGCATTTGAATGTAGTGGTTTGCGATATCACCTCGACCAAAGCGGACGTAAAATAAATCTATTTCACACACCACAGGTAGTGGTCGGGATCATCAAATACATGAGCACAGAGGCATGCGGTGCTGTCATCAACAAGGAATGTGTGGTCCTGTAGAGTTCTTAAGTTTCTTGCAGGGATACTGAGTTTATTCCACTCTCTTATACTGAATGAAACAAATGATTTAGAAAAAGTTCAGTACGACATCGAATTTCTGTTACTCCATCTTAGTTTCGAATGGAATATGCAATTGTGTTGGTTCAATATTTATGAGATTATTAAGATAAGGAGGGGTTGGGTTATTAATAATTTTGTATAGTAGTTTTAACTTCTGTCGATGTCGTCTTTCTTTGAGTGGAATAAACTCACATCGGGGGAGACATGGTAAGTACCTTTAACTGCCCCACAAACAGTATGTTGACTTAAAAGTACATGTATTCGAGATTATTACATAAGTGGTCGGTGGCAGACAGTGCATAATCTGGATAACCCTATGGTCGTGTGTACTAATAAACCTCGTATCCTTTGTTCTGTATAATAACCCGAAGGCCTTGTTCAGTTGATGGCATTGATGGAAAGGATTGGATATATTGACATAATATATAATTGCTGTTTGAAGTTTAGATACAGTATTTTGCTGATAATTCAATATATGCGCACTGTGGGCTATATAATCTGATCTTTGGGAGAACCAACGGATGATCATTGTTTGAAACATAATTTCTAGCTGATCTGGTGAAAGGTCAAGGTTGTTAATGGACAAGCAAAGTGAAAGTAAAGATTAGACGGGACATTGACTGACATGAAACCGATAAAGGACGGGGTGAGCATGGCGAAATCCCGTTTCATATCCTATGGTGATAAATGACCAATCAATGAATCTGTTATTGACGACTTCGGATGAGTTATGTGTTGTCGATATACGGAATTATTGGGTGGCTTGTATCAGTTAGTTTTATCGTCTTCTGCATTGGTTATGGGGTCACGAACTGGACTTTAGTGTAAGAGTTTTCTGTAGTTATATGCATATCTTATGTCTTCCAACACATGTTATTAGATGACAATCTAAAGTAAGATTTCACTAGAAAATTCTTTCATCAGTATGGTATTAAATGTATCCTGTTAAAAAATAATCTAATTTATTCATTGGGTGCAAACGCAAAACAAACGGTTTTGCAATAAATTTTCTTTAATGGGAATTCCGCAGCATTTAGAATTAGTGGCCATCTATATGTGCAATATATCAACACGACCATATCATTATTTAGAACTATCAATTAAATGTTTGTTACATCCGTTAGTTAACGTCAATTTGTTATAATTATTCAACTAATTATACCACCTATTAATGCCTGAATTGAAAGTGTATACTGGAAACTTTTCTACACGCCACGCCAAACCAAAATATTGTAAACACGGTCTTCTGTAGCCATCAGTAAAACTCATAGACTAATTATCAAAAAAGATGAACCCCATATTATTTGGTATGAAAAGTAGTTCCAGGCGAGGTAGTCAAAGTGGTCTCTTACTTATATTAAATGTCACATATTCTGACTCACTTTTTAGTTTGAAAAGACTTACATCAATTCTCTTGAAGAAGTAAGCTACCATCGTTGAATGAAATAAATGCGTTTAAACATCAAAGAAATGAATATGTTTCAGACAATTCAATTCTGATCGTCTTTTTTATAAATTGATTGAAAGGGAATCGCGTGTCATTGAGGTACTGTAAAGAATTTGTGGGATAAAAACATCTGTAAATTGTATAAGAATTCGACATTGTCACGCGTCATTGAAGTAAGATCGGTTCTCTATAATAAATCGTTTTTTCCCTACAAATAACCTTTGTAACATGTCAGGCCAACGGAGGCTCGCTCATCATAGAATCACACCTCTGTGTGGGCCTTATGTTTTCATTTTACGTGAATTATTACAAGCTAGATACACAAGTATCACATCTTATTGTATTTACTTAAATAGTTAAAGGATGGACACAAACGGATCACATCTTATTGTATTTACATAAATTCGTTAAAAGTTTGATACAAAAGAATCACATCTTGTTCTAATCATGTGAATTGTTAAGTTCAAAGTATCACATCTTAATGTATTTACACGACTTTGTTAAAAGCTAGATACCAAATACAGCATATCATTGTGTTTACGTCAATGTCTTATAATATAGATACAAAAGTATGACATCTTATTCTATTTACGTCAATTCGTTTTAAGTTCATATCAACCGCTGATGACGTCATCTCAAGTCGATATATTTGGCTCATATTAACCGCTGATGACGTTGATGATCGAAATGACACAAAGAACACAAAAATACATTTTATTCTTTTGGACAATTAATACATTTTATGATACAGTTTGTAGCATTCAGAACCAACATAGACATGCGGCATACTTATCGGCATATTGATATTTAGATCTGTTACGGCCGATAACAATCGTCTCGAGAGCTTACGCCACTATGCGAGTATTATGTCGATCAAGTGACTTGTACAAAATGACAGTCATTTTGAGATCGTGTGACATCAACGATGTCGATGATTGGCTTACAAAAATGAATCGTCCGACAATATACGCTGTACAAGGGCACACTTGTGAATTTAATCGCCGGTGAAATATTTTTGGCCGAAAATATCTAACATGTATGGTATGAGAGAGTGATCGTGCTTATTTTTCGAGCGATTTTTAAAATCGCCGTGCGAAGGCGAAAAAATACGCTCGTCTGTAGATATATTACATAATTTTCCTTTCACCCACATTTCGATTATTTCTCCACACACCACAAGAGTTTTAAAGTATTTATATGCCAAGGGTTCCTTTGTAAGGTATCTTTGGTGCAATCCACTTAACATTTTAACACAGTTGGTAAAATCCTTCTTTGAACTTTCACGGTCCAAAATGGCGACAGTATAAACAATGCTTTCACGTGATTAATTTCATTTAATTAAAGGGTAAAATGGCGTTGTATTAAATGTTGGATATAAACCCACTCTCCCTCGCATTGAAATGATAGAGAACCTTTAGGCTTTGGGCTTCGCCCGCGGGCTCTCTAACATATTAACCTTGGGTAGATAACTATCCTATACACAACACATTTTGGTTTCACGCGAATTCGTTAAAAACCGGATACAAAAGTACAAATCTTACTGGATTTAAATGGATTTGTCAGATATAAAGGTACAGCATGTACGCTTTTATGTGAACTCGTTAATTAAAACTAGTTATAACGGTACACCATATAGTTTTTACATGAACTTATCAACAGCTAGATATAAAAGTTAGTTCGTCAACAACTAGATATAATAGTGAATTTGTCAACAGCTAGATACAGAAGTACATCATAATTCCTTAAGAACTAGATATAAAATATAATATTTCACAAATAACTACATACAAAAGTACAACTTTGGTTTTTATGCCCGTTAAAAGCTAGATATAAAGGTACCAGATAATTATGGTTTTATGCGAATTTGTCAACTGATAGACACGGAAGTACATCTTGTTTTGATTTTACGTGGATTTTTCAACTGCTAAGTATTAAAACACAACATAGTTATTACTACGTGAATTCCATACGTGTATGCGTCAACGGCTAGATATAAATAGGCTACTGTTAGCTTATTTATATGCCTCAATGTATTTGAAGTGGTGCTTACATTTTTCGCGATCTAATTTTAAAAACAACCAAACAATCATATTGGTATGTGTAGATAAATATTGTTATTAATTGATGATGTAGCTGTATTAATGTATCGAAATCTATTATGTATAATATTACAGACCGTCGGGCCGTATTTAGCGGGGTTCATCCCCAGAAAAATAAGGCGCCCTGAGAAAATAATTTGACAATCTTTCAATTATAAAATAATACACTTGATTATGATCGCACAGTAATTCTCTTAAGGCAGTGACCAGTCGGTCCACACGCCCTGATCCAAACTCTCTTATGTGGAGGCTATGGCGCCCCAATATTCTGCTGCACCCCCACTTTTTAAATCCTACATACGGCCCTGCAGACCGTAAATATTATAGCTTTAAACGTATATATTTATGATTTTAAAAAAGCGAATCGTATCAGTGAATGTTTAAAGCAGATGTAAGAGGTGTTTCTTTTGGGCTCAGGGTTACGTTGTAAAGACAGTGTGTCGAGGGGAGTATCGTCATATTTGTTAAGACGAGAATTGTTTACCAGGTGGTGATGACTGACAGCGAATTAGGACTTCCCATGGAAATATCAATAGCTAATGTGATTAATGATATTATTGGCGTAAAGCTGTGACCTATTACTGATAATGTGTATCGAATTATTCGACTTATGGCTTTACCATCGTCCATTTTATCATAGTCTGGTGTCAACACGATTACTACATGACGTATAGCTATGACATTAGTGGATTTTTTTTATGCTGCTTTACTTGGAAATAATCGACAATATCGTAATTGGATAGATGCACGTCCCCGCGGACAAAAAAAAAGAAAAAGCAATGTTGTGATAATAACGTTGCTTCGACTTTTGCGATTTATTCAGTACTAGCGGAGTGCCCGGTGCTGTACGGGCTGTGCTCGGAGCAGAAAGTAGTATAACATCGAAATCGGAAGTGTATCGCCACAAGGCCTATTTTACTCCCCGGCCTGAGCTACCCATATACACCAAATTCTGGGGAAAGCCCTATTGTAGCAACCAACACTGACCAGACATCAAACGACAAAATATTAGTATAGATAAAGGAAATAATCAAGTTTAATAGTATATTATGTGACGTCATTATACGGCTTTATTTCGTGATTCAAGTTCAATTAACATGGAACCTGTTCAGATCAGGTATTTCAAATATAAGAGGGCTGGTCGTTCCTATATTCTAAAATAGATAACGGAAAATACATGTATTGAACATTGCAGGCAAATTACTGTATTCTGTGCGACGATGTATGTATTGGAAGATTTGTCAAGAAATAGTCGATTGTCAAGTAGCATTCTCATAATAATAAACGAAATCTCCAATGTCAATCAATCCTTTTATTGATTGGGTTAACAACAATTGGGTTAACTGATAAAACATATAACTAGTTGCACATGAAATTTTACTTACAGTAAAATAACTCATTCTTTATTATTTTTCTTTTCTTTCGAATCTGTATTTAAAAAGAAAACATTAATACAAACTTAAATTAGGGGCGTTAAGTTACGAAAACTAACAAAGGGTTCGCACTCGGCAAATCTCGACAGATTCCGGTACCCTACATCTAGACTCGGATGTATGACGAATTCCGCCATTTTGGAACTATTTTGAAGGACCCGGATTATTATATCAACAAACTAAAAACTGGCTGCCATTTTGGGATTTTTTTGTAAAAGCGGCAAGTTTTCCTGTTAAAGTAAATCGGTAGTCGATTAGCCGCATCGCAAATGTATGGTCGTAGGTACATATCACTTACTGTCATACATCCGAGTCTAGATGTAAGGTTACGGAGGGTACCGAAATCTGTCGAGTTTGCCAAATGAAAGGGATCGTTCTTAATGTTGATATTATGCCTTGCTTGTGCTTTAAGACAATTATATGTTCGTTCCTACCCGATATCTTATTTAACAAAGATATATGATATACCTTTTTATTTACGATTCACTAAATAATACTGTGTTCCCATATTAGTGAAAGATAAGTATATATGTAATTGTCATTGCTAATAGCCATATTATAGTGAAATGGGTTCAGGTAAGAGCAGGGGCAGTATGTTGTTACATGCATCGCCAGGATCTATAATTATTAATCTTGCACTCCCACCCTGTGCTAATTAGTCTATAATTAGATAATTAAAGAGCTACTTGTAATAACAACAAACTGTGTTTAATTATCGTCAAGCGTCTTCTTTAACCTTGTTGAGATGCTACAAGTATACCTTTTGATTATTGATTTGATTATTGGACGCTGGCCTTATCACCGAAGCCAACACGGGCGGTCGCCTGACCGTAATTACAAGTAAATTCTCTTCATTTTTCTTTTGAGCTGCGGCGATAAAAGAAATTTTCGGGTTGATTATTTCCTGTTAAGTGAATTATAGGCACGTGTCCCTGTGGAGCTATTTCATTTTCATATATTGTGAACTAATAGATACTGAACCTGCACGGAATATATGGAAAACCTTGAACAGGCCCACCTACAACGGGGGTACAATAGCGTTGATTTTCTTCAAAAAGGGTGTATCTTGTCTTGAGATTTGGCAAATGGCTAATACCAATCATAATGAAACTGACATTTAAAACAAACACACGAAGTGGAATCTTAGAGACAATCGAGAGCAGAAATATATATACATACAACAAAAAAGGGATGTAGGTCAAATGCCGGCGGGTCAAGTGATGGCAGGACAAGCGCCTCGAGGAGAAAATTAATTTTAAAAACCCTGGTTGCAAAAGGTATCCCCGAGGTGTTAATATGGCTGATTGAGCCAGAACATTTTACCATGTGACCATGAGTTCCATAGACTGTTGCTGTATTTACTCCAGACAACAATATTAAAACATGTAACTGTTATAAACAGCCTGGCCACAATATTAAATCAGATAACTGTTATAGAGGGCCTGGTCACAATATTAAAAACAAATAACTGGTATAATTGGCATTCTGATGCTATTCGGCACTTATGCGCAGTTGCATTGTATTTATCAGAGACTGAAATGAAAATGAAAGATACAGCCCAGTCAATTTGTATACGGCATCAACGGTCTGTCTTTTGGCGAGAAATTAATATATTGACAACAATAAACTACGTGACCCGTGGGCTAAAATGATTCGCAATGAGGACATCTTGAAAATTGAGTTATTGTTATTTTTTCAATCTTCGCCTTATTACCGTCAAAATGATGTATGGTTTGTATGAAAATTGGCTGAGCTATATCCGTTTGAAGTTGCCCAAGACAGAAAAGGTAGTTTTGAGAAATAGCAAGTTTAATATGTCGTTGTGTTCTAAAACAAAATCACATAGTAACTTCGCCATAAATTTGGGTTTTTTTCATGTAACATCTTTCTCTCCCTCTCTCTCCCTCTCCCTCTCTCCTTCTCTCTTCCTCTCTCTGTTATATAGATTAAATGAGAATAGTCCATACATTAGTAATATAGTGTTCGTATATTATAACCTTTTATGGGAAAACTTCTGTTAACCTCGCCCATTAATTAGCGCCTTTGTGTTAGTGCTCATGAAATTAAGATGGTTGATTGGGTAACAAGTTTAGTCTCTTGTGTATTATCAAAGCAGTCGCCACAACCATAGGCGTACGGGCCCGAACTTGTTTGGGGGGGCCAGCATATTTTCCCGCCAAATACATTTTTTAGAGTCCGCGGAGCCGTGGGCGGCGAAGCCGTCCACCTGCGAGCGCCGGGGGCGCGTAGCGCTCGATCGGGGGTTTTGGGGGCCTCCCCCAGGTAAATTTGAAAACCAGACGGCCGTAGACGCGATTTCCAATACTTTCTAGTAATTTGGAGTGGGTAATAAATTATGTCAGTAGCATCATTAAAACTTGTAGAAAGTCATCTTTAAAATACAAGCTCTATTACTACGAAAACAAGAACATGTCGATCGATTTACTTTTTCCACATTTTTCATTTTATGTGACTTCACATTTTTTATCAAGATTTCAGATGTATAGAATACTTGTATATACTTTATCTACTTTTAATATATAAATGACTTTTTAAAAATAGTTCAAATTTACAATCTATATATTCCGTATTATGATTTACTTTTGCCACGTTTTTCATTATATGACAGTTCACATTTATTTTCCATATCTAAGATAGATAGATCTAGATACAAGATAGAAGACTTTTTGAACTTGTAAAATGTATATACTTTTAATATATGAATTACTATTTTAGTTCAATTTTATTTACATCTAGTGCACTATATTATACCAAAAGAAGAACAATTCTAACGATTATTACTTATTTCACATTTGATGCACGATGATGCAGCATCAGTAGAATCGTTATCCGGATTTTGCTGTTTCGTAGCAGAAAAGAATGATGATAACGTTTTCTGATTACTCTCTGATCTCCTAGTAAATTTAATGTCAGAGGTGCTGTGACCATGCTTTCTCTCGCAATGCAATTTAAAGTATTCTTTGTCCATTATCAGTTGGCAGGACGTCAATTGTATTTTGCCGCCGTGATCTTTCTTTCGGTTAGTTTGACTGTGACTCCATAGGCCTTGTAGATACGTTTCCTTCAATTTTCACGGAAGTACTTCAGAAAAGTTTCAAATCTTCAATACTAATTTCAGTACTGCTAGCAGTATTTAAATAAGTACTAAAACATTTTTGATTATTTATCGAATTGATATTAAATATCAGCAAAAGAAAGCGTATACTCATACCATTCGAGTTATATTAAATATAAGTGGTGCATCCGCCCTCACAGCAAATTAAGTGTGGACTTCCATTCAATCCCTACATTTTTGACAACAAACAATTTTTACAAATGGTGACAGTTTTCTCACCAAGTGTCCTTTAATTGTATAAATATGGTACCACTCACAACTAACTTTACAAAAAGCGCGTGAGAACTTAATTCATATAAATTGATTAGGTTAACAAAGTCATATAAAATGAGATTAATGAGTTACTATAAGACGATGGGCAAAATTTACAGTTATTTTGTACTGTAACCGAATCCATTAATCAATCGACGACACTTTTTAAGTTCGTCATCCAATATACAGGAACACAGTACTCAAGAAGTGAGAAAGGTCATGTGTACGTGCTATTTCTATTCAGATGGCCTACGTGTTCATCATAGACTGGACTGCTTTCTTTCCGCTTCCATATTATTAAAAATATTCAAAACCCGACAGAGAGCGCGACGTTTCCCGACAAACTGAGCATTCATTCCCGACAAGACCATGTTTGGGGAGCCGTGCCCCCCGCCTCGTTCGCCTATGGCCACAACTGATTCGTTTGTCCAGTTATGTTCCACACAAGACTCGATTAAAAAAAGGTTTTGCGTGTAAAATAGGGCTACTGTTATTTTCAGATAAAGTTAATGGTACCAGAATCCCAACCTAATAATGATAGATGGTGAATGCAGACATGTTACCATCTTACCGATAATCCAAATTTTAACGAATACAAGCGAGTTTTAAAGCCCATAAAATACACAAATATTCTTTGCCAGACACCCCGTGCAATTGTGGTAATTGTGAGGGGTCACGGTTAGACGGGCTCGTCATCTTAACACTTAATACATAGGGGATATATATACTAAATTAGCAGGATAGTAGGGTAAGGGAGGGTCGGGGGGGGGGGGCTCGAGATCTAAACACTAATCTGATAAAAAGACATAATGCCTGCAAAGTAGGATAGTGGAGTAAGGGGGGGGGGGCTACAATAAGACGGGCCTGATACCTAAACATTAATCCCAAAAAGATGACATGTACCAATCCAGCGAAGAGGCGCAAATATGTCCGTATAAATGCTGCCCCAACAGATCAACCGCCAAACAATGTTTTTTTTATTAAATAAAGGGATAAACTTTCCACCACTATACCCACTCCATGGCCCAATGACGCGAATGGAAAGATTGTAAAATCATATTCTAAAAATAGAAAGAAGCTTCGACTCTCCTGTCTTGTCTGCCATATCACTTCTGTTGGAGCATACGTTAAAGCATCCGAAATCTGATTAAAACACAGATTCTAATTTGTTTCGTTTCAATAGTTCAAAGTTTATATTTACTTGTCTTTACTACACTAGGATCTGAAAGAGTTGTTATCGTTGGCGTGTTCTAGATGAAGTGAGGGATTAGCCAACGAAACAGTCTGTTACGGAGACTTCTTGGCCTTTTAATGTACTGAATTGTGGGTAAATATCTGACGTCATAGGGTTAAAAGATGCTCGTTTGACCCATGACGTGAACCTCCACTGTACCTTGCCAGATCTTCATGTAGTGTAGGCCATCGAAAGTGTAAAAAACGAAACGAAAAAAAGATTTGTACTTTAATCAGATTGAAGCACCAGATAGTAGTAATGGTAGTAGTGCGGCTTCACAACGATGGCAAGAATTACGTAAGGAGATTGTCCGGTTATCCCTCTGGGAATTTTAAGAAAAAGGAAAGATTTAAGTGTACGGTACGTTTGCAAAACCTCAATATTAAATAGTGCGCATTCCTACTCATTTTGTCTTCTAGGGTCACATACTTGTTGATTTTCTATATCTATGTGTCTTATGTACACTCCGTTAATGTACATATTTACATATCAAATATATATTATCATATAGGTAACAACTCATTATATGTCCAAATAACAGATGTTTAAACAGATTAATTAAATGATACTAAAACCACATACATTATACAGCTCAGGAGATCAAATTCAAATATGGCCTGAAATACTTGTAATTGAAATCCATAGGGCTATAATATTTATTATTACTTTTGATTGTGTAAATAGCCAGGATCGATTGGTGATCCCTTATATATTCAGGTATAACACAAACGGAGGTTAGGTCGTAGCACCGCTGTGCGGGGAAAATTCCCTTCATAACATACTGCATGGTGTATGCCCATCTTCATTAGGCCAATCGGTGGAGAAAAGTCGGATGTTAAACCCTATAAAATTTCATTTCTCGTGTACTAGTAGATGTTTCAGAATTAATAACGATGACACACCATGTGCACTAATCTCGTCAAAATCAAAAAGCCAATTATTTTGGTGGTTAAAATCCTAAACATAAAATGTAAAGTAAACAATTTTTGTTGAAAGGAATAACGCCTTTGAGTTTTTATTAAACAAAAGAACTGAACGTTTTATTAGAAACCCAATAGTACCATACTTGTAATAAATATATTGTTCTGTTCTACACATTATTATTACTAACTTGAATATTAAAGAAACATTATGGGAGATCAGAAAACGAGTTGTCATTTCTCACAAAAATAGTTCAAAACTAAATAAAGGCAATTTGCTGACAATGTCAGTCAAATTAATCCACTGTGAACCAAGAAATAAACGACCGAAAATTCCGTATAGTCTCGGTCATCATTACTAAATTCGGTACGAAAACAATCATGGTCTCGATTATCGATTTAATCATTAAATCGAGAAGAAAAGTTATGCAGCAAATCGAATCATAATCCAACAAACATCGCAGTGTAGCGTTGACATCGAGAGTTGATTATGGTCTGGATACGTTAATTAATGTCTAATTAATAGTTTATATAACATTTCAGGCCTAAAGAAAGACCTGCAATAGGCAGAATTAGCTCTTGTATCATGCATGTTTAAATTACAATACCGATTTCTAGAAACTTGAGAGTAGTTGAGTAGACACATAGTTAAAACTGTATCCGTCTAATAAAAAAATAGAACTATTAATCAGACACCGGTCTTTATGCCACAAGGATAATATTTTATGATCTTTTGTATCACTCTACACCATCTGTTCCGTTCTGGATGGATGAACTGTGAAATAGAAATTTTGACCACCATTCTAAATTAAACGTGGTTTTCTAATAATTATATATTTACATTTCCATATTTGGCTAGTGATATAATTAAGTGCATTAATGTTTACAGCTTAAAATTACCGTTCAATCTCTACTTAAAGATTGTACCCAGTAAAAGCTTCTACCTAGATTGTACCCAGTAAAAGCTTCTACCTAAATTGAATATTATTAATATTATAGATGAATAATATCTAGTACAATTAAATCATTTTCTATACTCGTTCTGTAACAGGTGTCCAATTTGACGGGAAGAATATTTTATCATTCATAACGCAATCCATATTTACATAAAAAAGAGAAATTAAATACACTTTATAAGTGGGTTAATTTAGAAAAGGGAATAAAATGGATTTTCCATGTATCTTAGATTTTAATAGAAGACTAGCATGTTGATTCGACAAGGATTATGAATTATAAGAACTTCAGAACGGCAAGGCTGTATATGTCAATGCGATAGTTGGAAACCATTGAAGAAATTGGTAAAAATAAATACCTATATCTGTTCTAGCATTATACCACCCCTACTCAGGTCCCGAAATTCTTCATTCTATACCGTATATAGTAAATGGTAACTGTGTATTCATAATGTTTATCATATTAGAATAATATTGGACTGTCTTGTTGCTTCGGCTACACTGCTTCAAGAGAAACACGGTGTTAAGTATGTACACCTTGGTCTTGTTAGGGTGTGTGTGAAATAGTTTTATTTAATGTCCGCTTCCTCCGAATTGATATCTCCGAGAACCTGTTTCTGTACGTGCGAATTTATATAATCAATAACGCGCAGTTTTCAATGCCTTTCTTGCTTCATGACCGTCATTATATAAAATTTCTTCTGGCTAGAATAAAAAAAAAACCTACATGCTCTAAAAAGCAATTTGACCCTAGAACACATACAATAAATTGATATGCCTGTCATCGTTTTAAGTAAAACCGTTGTCTGCTTTAAGCATTTTGACTATTTCTGTTTTCATATAAACACGCCCACAAGACATCCATCGGTTTCGTTTAACCAAGGCAGTTAATTGATTTTGACTAATGTGTTATAAATGTCATATTTTGGGGTCATGTGGGAATGGTTTTGTTACCGGAGTTTTCTTAGCCTTCCCTTAACTAATTAGAAATATATGAAGGCGCCCTCAACTGTAAAAGTGCTCAAAGGTCATCGTTAATACGCGTTAAAGTGTTCTGCAATATTACTTTGCAGTGGCATGGTTCATTTGGGGCAATGATTTTTCAGGATCATTAGATTTCACAAATACATTATCTAAAACAAACAGGGTATTTATTGAAATCAATGGCCTATAGTGTTTTGTTTCTTTCTTGGGATCCGAATGAATGATTTTTTTGTTGTCTTTATTTTTCATTTTGCTTTAGAATCGGTGATTGTATAATAGTTAACAGTTATTTTGTTAGCTCTCAAGACCTAGAAGATGGTTATATGAACAACATACGATTGCCATATAGATATATATAGATTTAAATGTACGATGGCGGATAACTAATGCGTAAAATAAAAATTGGAGATCAGAGAACAGTATTCCAGATTCTTTAATTATGGAAGTCAGAATACAGCAGTGCACGAAATCCCACGTGAAATAACATTTGAATCGTCTAAAACACGAAACCATATTGATCGAATAAAAAGTATTTCTGTGACGCCAGGGGTATATGGTTAACATGACCACACATCAACTCGTCTGCACAATAATTTGAGAAGTCTGAAAATATAGGTTTGATCAATACAAGCATTAGAGAAAACTTTGTGAAGTTTAACGAGCAGTATGAATATATTTAGACATATTTTTGCTAGGATGCTTTCCTTTCCTTAATTGTGATCTGCATTATATATAAGGTTGGTATCCCCAGTGCGATTGGTAGTAAGGCGACTCGGTAAACGAGGCTAAACATCTCCCACGTGAGAATACTATCGATATAAACTGGAATAACCAGATGCCAAAGACTGCCATTCAATTTGGACTCTTCCCGTATTTCGCAGAACATAACTGATTAGAAATTAGAGTAAAACATACATATTACATTATTATATGCTTTGTGACCCATGTGTATCTATCTCTAAGTGCAAAAGAATAGAGATTTAGCTCCTTTAATAAACCATACACAGTCTAGTATAATTGTAAGTAGCGAGCGAGTGTGTCCAAACAGTTTGACTGCTAGACAGGTGAGCCCATTTCAAAAGCCCACTGCTTTCTTCAAAATACGGGGCCGGACAGAAACGATTTAATGTGTAAATTTGAGGCTCTACTTGCCGATCGAATTATTATATTATGGATTGTATTTAAATGCACTGACAATTGCTTAAGCCTTTCTTTCTGCGACCGTCTTATCATGTACGTTATGTTTCATTTGCCAGACAGTGTATTTTGTTCGAGCTTGTTCAAACCGCTAGGTTATTTCACATATGATCAATCGAATTAAAGTCGCATTAACGCCTGTATACTTCGGGTATACTAAAATAAGATGTACTAACCTCGTATAAGTCATCGCTTAGATGTGGACGATTTGTCTTTCTATTTACAAATTCCCTTGTGATTTAATGAACGCTCATGAGTCATTTGGCTTTCTACTTCCAAATTCAACAGTGATTTAATGAACGATCGATAATAATATCCAGTTCGATTTTCAATAATTAGTTACGTCTGCGAGTATTATTTCAAATTAACGTATTGTCTTTGTCAGATTGAAACTTCCACTTTAAAAGCCTTGCGATTTATAAAACACCAAACTTAACAGAGGAAAGAGACTGTTCTATATACGAAATTTAGAAGGTTAAATCACGTTGTTTTTAAAACGCCCTCCACCATATTTTGTCTTAGGTGGATTAAATGACCAATATGTAAATCCTAGGCTGCTACCTGTCTTCGAGGAGGTTAATTTAAGCTGTCTTCCTAGCTTTGGGCATTCACAGTAAGTAACCTTAAAATAAATTGTTTCTTACTTGCAAAATCCTAGATGTAACTGGTTTAGTTGCATGATTTGGTTCATAGTAATCCTACGCGGAAGAAAATATTTGGCACCTTAAACACGTTCTTACTTTGTTTAATCCGTTTTATTCATGTAAAGAGAGACAAGCTGCGTTCACACTATATAGGGCTTTAACCTACATTGAATTCAGAATAAAGTCTTGTTCCGGACTTTGGCGTCACACTCAATTCGATAAAAACCGAACTGAATCTGAATTAACGAATCCGTATATTTTCCCGAATTCAACCCGGAACAATTATTCTGAACGGTTTATTCGCAGTCAATGTGATTTTCCAGCGTGGTAGCCCCATGCCAGTGTTGCTATTTCAAGGCGGAGGGCATGATAGCTGTAATCGTTTAGATGGTACGAAAGACACATTTTCCGTGTACACGATGACATGAATCCAAACCGAACAAACTGTAATGTGACGCACCACTTTTAATGCGGGAAAAACCAATCCTCATTCCGGAGGCCGGTCTCCGGAATTCGCGTTGAATGCGCATGTAGTGTGAACGTAGCTACAGACGCTTAGACGACAGGTCTCGAATTAACGTGTTTTGACTATACAGTTGGATCGTCGCTAGGAAATAACCGGTTTGACTTTTAATTTAATTAAAGTTTTCAACGGACTTAGCTAAAGCTCACTCAAAATACGATGCAATTAAGATAATGTTATGGGTTTTTTTTAATATGATATTATTCAAAACTTATCGCATGTCTTCTCGAGAGTAATACAGGATACGGACACTAAACCTCTGTTTTAAAATGTTATATTTATTATCCATAACCATATCGCGGTAAATGTATTTTAAAACATTTCGTTTTAACGAATATATAAACCTACTAAAATTTAATTTCTCTGTATGAGGATTACAGTTGACAGAATTATTGACCAAACAAGAAGTAAATATAAGTGATGATTATGTGCAACCCAAATCTTGAACATATGTACTATGTAGGACCTCTACAGGTTAGAATTGTATCTACGCATGTTTTGGCATTGTAACATTACTCTCAATGGAATAATTGTGTCGCTATTCTCGTTCAGCTTGTAGATGTAATTTGGTAATGTCATGTCTGTGGTATTTAAACAAATTCCCACCCTACTTGTAAATGCGATGTTAATTGTATGCAAGGGAATTGTATCGTGTTGAATACTTAGTCGCCTGAGACGGAGATTTAAAGATTATCTCTTGTTTTACGAGGTACATGTTAGACAAACGATACACTGGTGGCTGCGAAAAATCTAACAGCACTGGTCATAAAGACATTCATTGATATGTGGACACAGATCACTAATTATCGTCTCTAAACTTTTCCCAAATATTCGTTGGGTAGAAAGCCTTCTACCACAGATGGAGCAGCATGTGGCAAACTCTTGCCCAAAAGACGTTTTGAGTTAGTAGAGACAAAAAAACATGCAATTTAAGGCCCAACATTTCATCCTAGTCAGCCTCCTAACTTCTGTATCCTTCCGCCTCAAAATCATGAATTTTCACCAAACCTGGCAGAAAATATATTTTCAAACACTTTTCTTCGATTATACACCAAAATATGAACACCAATCGCCATGCAACAGGGGGGGGGGGAGTAAGAGAAAGACTAAATTAACTCTGTGTCCATAATTTATGTTCTCTTGCCAGTGTATATACATAGTGAATTGTAATATTCGTTGTCCAGTTGGTTATAATTAGTGGTGTGGCGAGTGTGTTTCATTATTTGCACATTTTAGTCAGAATACTGAATAATTTTTAAGTGCGTGTTCGAAATTATTTGGGGGTTTTTTTTTATTCCATTGCGCTATTCTTTACCCTCGTTCTTAGTTTGCATGGACACTCCCTGTCGAATTATTCAGCCAATCTTATTAAACATAGATCATATTTCGTGTAGATTTTGTAGTTAAAAATTTCGTTTTTCTTGTCTTTACCCCCAAGTGTAGATCATGGAAAGTATAACAAACGAAAAATAAGTCTGTGTATTTAAATCCGAGTCATCATTCATTCAGTCTGGCATCACATAAAAGCGCACTGTTAAGACAGCTAACTCGTTCATGATAACAATAAATCGCTCGTGAAATACCTATTTCTTTGCCCGAGAACTGTCCATGGTATCATAATATAAATGGTGCAGTATCTTATATGTTAATGCAGCCTTTTTTCCAATTGGAGAAGCGGGATCTTGAGAGAACATACTTGGCTCTGTAGGATGGCTGATGAACTCAGTTGTCCCAAATAACTATTAGTTTACTGCTAACCTGTGTAAAAGCGAGTTGTGTTAATACTATATACATTGTCAGGACTGTTGGGTCTTACAGTCGGTTGAGAGCCGACCCTGGAGGCAGACCGGGTCGGAACACATCAAGTGATTCAGCGGAGCTGACATATAGTGGCAGTTGGTTCCAGTCCCTATTGGATCGAGGGAATAATGGGTTGACGAGGGCTTCTCTGCTTATACGTTCTTGAAAGAAATTGCGTTGGACGCTTGTTTGACTTTTCTTACTGGTCCATGCCGAATTTTATTAAGCATAGCATGTTTATTTGAATATCTTCTATACTCTAAGCTATTCCACTGCATGTCTTGAACGTTGCGGAATACGTATCGTGGCCAAGTATAAATACAGCGAGTATTGTCAACTTTGCATTCCCCTGACTAGATTGACGGAAATTTACACAAGGAATCTGTATTTAGGTGTAATCCTGCTTAGTGTAATGCAGTTTATAAATTCACATAAGTGGCCACCCGAGCAAGAGTAAACTGATTATGTTTAATACCAAAACAAGGAATCTGTATTTAGGTGTTATCCTGCTTAGTGTAATGCAGTTTATAAATTCACATTAGTGGCCATCCGAGCAAGAGTAAACTGATTATGTTTAATACCAAAACAATTCTTTCGGTGTTAAACATCTCCACTAAAACAACATTGCAGGAAAATATATATATTAAAACATGTCAAGCCATTCTAAATCAGTCACTGAAATGATAATTCTGGTTAGGGTTAGTAATACCCAAATACAAACTTAGTTTAGCACCATTTGAAGGAGGGTTTTAGGAAACCAATATAAAGCAAACTCGAAGCAAAAATGTGTTATTTACAAGTCGGTTTCTGTGAAATAATGAACTTTTTTCGTTTTTAAATGAATGCTAAAAGCATTCAGACGATTGTCTCTCTTCAGATCTAGGTAGATGCTTGTAGTGATTAGTGTTTATAATGCTTGCATTGCACCGGTTTACACTTCTAAAAGCTGTTCCTTCCTGGGACGCTTAAACATGGAAGAATATTTGTATATAGACCCGTATGTTAATACTAAAAGATGCTGGGTCGAATCAAAATCATAAGACGAAAACTGCATGATAAGGGATATATCACTGAGGAAAGTGACATACTCTCAGTGGTTTTATAAGCATGCGTGAGTTGAGCATTTATTCCCTCTTGACTTGAATGGGTAAGCCGTGGCGACATTGATTCCCGCCATGGTATTGGGGATCCGGGCGTACCTGAAACAACGCAATCCGTTCCCTCCACACTACGTATTATTTCATCGTTGGTCATGTAGCCTCGCCATTTCCGCTGTTTTGCCACCAAAACTCGTAAGTCGAGAAATGCATGCTTGGTTTTAAATTATTGTGAAGAGTGTTAGATTCAGATTTAAATTATGTACATTTTTAACTGAATATGCGATGAATATAAAATCTTCAGGAGCAATTAAAGCACATAAACTTAGTTGTTTAATGAGATTTATTTTATTCGCCTTCTGAAATAAGAGTGATTGATATGATATACAGAGAATATCTTACGATTTGAGGGGATCACGTGGCTAAGTAGGTAAGGCGCTGGCTCGCTAGCCTTCAGGTCGGGTGTTCGATCCCTGCATTGGCTGAGAAGGTTCATCTCGATTTTCCGGCGTGGTTTGCCATTGTCCGTGATGAAGAACGGATGACCTGACAAGGATAGCTGTCTAGTCGTTCGGATTGGACGAAAATCCGAGGTCCCGTGTACACTTTTGGCGTACACATTGAATATCCCTTGACGGTTGGAATACGATGTAAGAGTAGGCCGTAGCGCCGGTGCCGGGCAAAAATTTCCCTTATAGCACACTGTATGGTGTATGCCCGTCTTCAATTAGCCCAGATTAGGTGCAGAAGAGTTGGACATTAACCCCCATTTCATTTCTTTAGATTTTTTTAATCAACAACTACGAGTAGAAGATTATATTTATTATCCAACCGATTCTTACACGCACAAACCTATATAATTTGGTACAGAATATAAAACAACCTATATCTACTGTAGCATATGTTATTGGCTGATAATATAATATATTCAAGCCTAACAATATGAACATATGTTTTAGTTATTAGTATAATATATAATCACGTCTTTTATGACAATTTAAATAAAGATCCAATATTGTAGTTATTAGTAAAAATAAAGTTCCAATATAGTAAAAATTAGTATAATATATTCACGTATTTTATGATTATTTAAATAAAGATCTAATCTTGTAGTTATTAGTAAAAATAAAGATCCAATATAGTAAAAATTAGTATAATATATTCACGTATTTTATGATTATTTAAATAAAGATCTAATCTTGTAGTTATTAGTAGAATAGCACATACATAAACAAATGTAGGTGGTGTAAATAAACATAACTCGCTCGTGAGAGATAACTTGATGTCGGAAATTCCTGTGCAATCTAAATTTTAGTAAAACAAGTATTAGTAATTAACAATGTCTACTGTCGGATAAATGCATGTCTTTAGGTGTAAATCACGCTAACAAGAAATAGTACACAAACTGAAAAATACGAAGTAATAGTAACATTGTTTTGGGCAATCTGTCCCCATTATCAATTACACTTTCTGTTGTAAATGTAAAGTGCGTACACTAACTAGTAAGTTTATAGCTTCCCGTCTATGTCTGCTATTACGTCCACATGGGTGTTCAATAGCCGTGATTATCACTTAAACTTATTGGATGTAGTTTTGGGTTGGTTACATTTGAAGAGACACCAGGTTTCATAATTTTAAGACGGACAATGTTTCTGAAATTGAGCTGGGGCATATCATTGTTCAACAATTCACCCACCTACACCCCCACCCCAACATCCCGTGTAATGATTTAACACGTGCGCTTTAGGTCAAAAGGTCTACCATATTCAGTCAAAAGGTGTGGTGTCGAATTCCTGGGTTCCTTCTACTTCTAAAGTGCCCTACTCGCAAGCTAATTTTTTTTAAATAAAATTGAACCATATACCATATCCAGCAATAACATATTTTATGTCGAGTCATCGTTAAACTCCATTTCTTTCTCTAATTACATAACAGAAACATTAAATTTCTTGTAGATCTGTAGGTCATAACATATTTTATGTCAAGTCATCGTTAAACTCTGTTGTAGATCTTTGCAAGCCGATTTACTGAACTACGGTAAGAATACGTGACGTTATTCAAAGGATCTGGTTTCGGTCTTACTGATTAAATAGGGTTTGAGAAACGTTACAAGTGCGCTATCTGAAACATTTTGGGCTTCTTAGCGAAACGTCTAAATGAGTTTGTGTGGGTATTTTAAATGACCCATGTCATAAAGGATAATTTGATTTTCATGGCTAAAAGTGTCTGTAAACGTTGAAAAGAGAAAGAGGACTAGTGGT
This sequence comes from Patella pellucida, assembly GCA_917208275.1. Taxonomy (NCBI): domain Eukaryota; kingdom Metazoa; phylum Mollusca; class Gastropoda; family Patellidae; genus Patella; species Patella pellucida. Next base: position 38,021,873 of record OU795043.1, on the reverse strand, counting down.
TTACGGTCTGCCATTAAGTAGAGTGGCATGGTTTCGAATCCCCGCTTGTACGTGACAAGGAGTGGCGTCGCCTGTCTAACCTCGTTAGTTTTCACCGGGTCCTTCGGTTTCTTCCAACTGCTAAAGACCTATATGTGCAAGCGAATTATTGAAATATAATTGAACCATGTATGAGAATCGAAATGATCTAGTTTGTGTCGGGTGTATTTCAAACATACATTATGTAAGAGCTAAATCTGCCAATTGAACGTCTTCCTTTAGGCCTGTTATCCAGACAATAATCAACTTTCGATGGCATCGGTAGCCTGCGATGTTTACTGAATTGGAATCTTATCTGCTGCTTAAGGTCCAATAATAATTAAATTTTAATAAATGATAATCGTGACTACATGTATATGTTGTTTTATATCGTACTGACTTTAGTAATGATGATCGAGGTTATAGACTCGAAATTCAATCGCTAAAGAAATTTGCAGCAAATTGCCTTTACATTATCTAGTTTTTAACTATTATAGTGAGAACTGTCGGCTCTTTATCTAATGTACCATTATGTATCTTTAAGACAGGCCTTGCTTTGGGTGTGATGTTTCAAAACAATATGTCGAAACCCATTTTCTATGACAAGTGGTGATTCATATCCCAACACAATCCATTTATAAAACAATTATGGTCCAAATTTCTCATATCCTTACACTGAAATTATACAAATTGATGTAAAATGACTCTATGAAATGAAGCTCGATATGGCGATTTATAGATTTTCGTACGATAATATACAAAGTACTAAACGCTTCGTCGGCTTTATTGTAATTTTTTATATTAGTTGTATTATTTAATTAACACTGTCAGTAATATCAACTAAATAATAGTATTAATACTGAGAAAAAAGTCAATTTCTGAAACTAATATCACTCTAGAGACCACAAGGGACAAAATCTGGATTATAAAGGTTGACGATCTGTTATTGTGTTGCATTACGAAATCGGTTCTACAATTGGCTGAGCCAAAAACTCCATTCTTTGTTTCGAAATTGTAAACATATTCGTGTTTTGTTTTTGGGGTTACACGGAAACAGTTAAAACAATTGGTGATTTTATTTATTTTATTTTTGGTCTGTGTAATTAAATATAATTTCAAAGCTGTTGGTTTCTAGATTTAATGCCGAGAAAAGAGACACACCGAAATGTATAGAATCCCCCACCTCATACCCCTGTTCCAATTAAGTAAATGCTGATGTCACAATCATCAGTACTGTCACGCCAATTCAATCCTGTAGGATTTACTACTGCACGAAACTTGCCAGAGCTATTGTCTCTTGTTACCCAATAAAGAACAACGGAATTGTTCTTTAACACGGAGACAATGTACATATAACAATCGAAACCATTCACGATCCCAGAGATAAGTTCACCCTTTGCCGGCCATACGTCATCTATTTTGATTGTCGCTTCACAAAGATCCAAGATGGCGCCTTAAACTCGCGTTTCTTCAGAAATTTTGCGTCTTAGCCGAATCACGCACATTGTACGCAAAAAATAGTTCCCGATAAATCATCAAATCGGCTCCTTTGATGTCAAGATGTGGAAGGTGTTCCAAGGATAATTAATATGTAACTCATGCAACCAACTGATGCCTTATTGTTGAGAACTTAGCAGCATTTCATTCTAACAGATCCTGCAAATCAGTAGTCACATGGGCGGAACTAAGAAACCGCTTTCACGCTGATTAATAGACGGCGAGTTTTAAGAAAGATAAACGGATTGTAAACTTATCTCTGGGATCGAGATTGGGCTTTCAGAATTTTTTAAGGATAATTGCTCATCCTGAATTGCTTAACAACTAACGTTTCGTTTTTATGTTTTTCAGATTAGGAAGAGTAGTGTAAATCCAGCGTTAATGTAAGTATAATTTATGCCCAGTGTCACAAATTATTACTTTCGGAGAAAAACGTTACTGGCTACCCGATTTGTTTTTAATCACCAACTATTTTCAAGAAAAATTTAGGGGGCACATTAATGTACTATATTTCTTTTAAAGAAGGAAATTGTGATTCATACAATGTTCCCGTCCTTTGTGAAATATCATACTTTCATATTCAAATAGTTACACAAGGAAGAAACACATGAAATGAATACACGGACAACACTTAAAAATACACGGACGCTATAAGCCACTGCCTTGTGAGACCCTATGTCTAAATTATCGACGAAACGCTCAATTTGAAAGGGTTTTATGAATCCAATTTTTATACAGATCAAGCGTTTATATAGTTCGACCGAGGATAAAGCTGTAGGGTGGGTGCATGTTGTATCACTTATAATCTTGTTACTGGTAGAAGTTAAATTATAATATTTTATTAAAGAGAATTCATTATTTCCAAAAGAAGATGTATATGGGTTCTTTAAGTACAAACATACCCACGAGCACCATTCTGCTCAGAATTTTATTCAAATTGAGTTTGATTTTAGTTCTCTGTGAAACACAAATTATAGGATAGGTTATTGAAGGTAAAAGAGATATTTATAGGTGAAATTTTAATGAAATGATTAAAACAAGTTGTGATAAATTTGTCTATTATGTCGTCAAAATTCATTTATTAATAATAAAGTAAGCTTACTCGGTAATATCAGCGATTTGTGAGAATTTTATTTGGCATGTAAATATTGATAAATCCAATAAATGCAAGAAAATTACAAAATCCATTCCATTTTATGTAATTTGTCAGTCTGGGAAAAGTAAACCCTTAAATAGCTGGTTGTTCACTTACATAACTGTTTGTCGTTTTAGAATTAGCATTCAGCCAATAGATTAGATACATGTACATACTTAGTTATAGTTATTATCGATATACATTTCTTAAAAGTATTTTAGTGCACATTTATATTGAGTGGACAATCGGTAGTATGTCATTTCAACAACTAATACCAAGGTTCATATAACTGGCCGGACAAGAGGGCTATTTGTTTAATTTTCAAGTTCGCTTCACATGTGTCAGGATGGACAAGAATACTATGATCTCAATAACGAAAATGCACATATTGTTGTCAGTTAAACATCTTCGTCATTTAGAATCCGATACACCTATGTCCTGGTCAAATTGTCTATGTGTGTACATTAAAGGACAATATCACTCGCCAATTGAGTCCGTTAAATAGAGGGATAACTCGTGTTTACCTTTGGCGTTCGTCACTTCCGATTCATGACACGTGTATTACTCATCTGTCGTAGCAATGATTTCTGAGTTAAAATTATATTTCGAATGTGTTTAACCAGTTCTATCTCATGTGATAATGGCTCGCACCCATATTGTCCTTTAACTCACTGCTCTATTCCATTTCATTACATTACTGTTATTTAAATGGATTGTTCATACCAAAAGTAATAGATTATAGCAACACTCCGAGACAATTAGTGGTCCATTAATGCTATCATAATATATCGCAATCAAATGCTTACATTCATAAAATAGACACAGCCATTAAACGTGTTGGGTTATTCTTAATTCACAACATACAAATGAAAATATAACACATAGCAGTCATTATTAGATTGATGGGTATTTAAACCCCTGTCAATACTAATTTGAAAAAAACCCCAACATTTTCTGTAAATTGTATATTGTGGAGCTAAACACCAATAAATCTCTTTAGTGTAGTTTACTGATTTATGTGGATACTGTAATGCATTAATTCTTTTTTTTCATAATTGATCATTTTTGTTACACATGAAATACATTATACCAGTCTCTGTCAAAGTTCAGTTGAAGCGAACGTGACGTAGTACTCGATGCTGTTATTTCAGACCACAGCGTGCCAGACTTGCGAGAACAAAGTTAACCTTGCTACAGAAGAAAAAACGAACTTGAGCCAAAAGACTGTATTGTTACAAACAAAAAGCCTTTATATCTATTTTCTTTCCAAAAAAAAGTAATCGAAATGCCAAAGATTTGATTTATTCTCAGTTGCTCGACTCGATGTGACAGTATCAATTGAAATACATGTACTGTGTTTTTAGATGTGTACGCAAGGGTCGTCAAAGAGCAGGTTAAAATTATGAGAAAACATCCATTCGTGCATTTGTAACTTAGAGGCTTGTCCGTTAACTAGCGTCGTTTATTTTTTGGATGCAGCTATGGCGAATGTGCTGCCAGGCAGGGTAAACTTACTCGTCCAGACATCCGATACCACTGTTTGTCGTGTAATTTGTACACGGTGAACAGTCCATATTATTATGCTGATTACACTTTGATGCCTGATTACACCTTTTTGTCTATATGTTTTTTTTAGGACTTCCAGTTTTGGTTTTGTCTAATGATTTGAATTGTTCGTACTTGGTTTTATTTTATTGTTCCGTTCACCCGAACTTACCTGTACTCACCCCACTCTGTGGAGTTAAGTTCTTCTCCAATTTTTAATCCAAAAAACTAGGACCTTGTATTAATGAATTAAAGGGTACTCGGTTGTATTTTTTCTAGCACTACGTTGAAGCAAACTATCGCTTGGAACTGTTCTCATACTGCACTGCAAGACGTCACGAAAACAAAAACAGTTTCCGGAAATCAGTGACTGTATGTTTAACCTTGACTGAAGCAAAATGTTAACAAATCAGTTTGAATAAGTATTAAAGATATTTGTGTATTTGTATAGCCAATAAGTTGAATAACTTGCCATACAACTCAATCCTTTAATCGACCCCCCCCCCCCCACACCCAAAAAACATCAAAGAAAAAATAGCTAAAATATGGAAACTTGCTACTTGCACAATAATGCTGGGTTGGTCCATAAGTAGGACGTTATTTATGTATATTGATGATTTCATTAGTTGAAAAATATATATATGTATATTGAACAATTGATTATAAAAAAAAGCTGTTTTTTTAAAAGAAATTAATTCTCTTATACTGGCTTCATGTATCATGGACTTTTAATGCATCAGCCAAAATAGAAAAATGGCGAAACCATATAAATCGATGAATACAAACTGTTTGGAATTCTAGAAGGGAATTTAACCATCGCTCATTTATACTTTTGTAATACCTTATAAATTGATGATCACGCCATGTAATGTAAAGAAAACATAAAATGTTTCCAATAACATTAATCAATTGTAATCGCGTAGTTCAAAAAGATGAACAACATATATCATAATCAGAAAGAATATAATAATTGATTTGAATAGTTCATTCTCTATTAGTTATTTTATTTTGATTTATTTTGATTTTATTGATTTGTTGTGTAAATATACCTAGTATTTATGATTATGATCATGCAACGGCATTTAAAGAGCATTGCTTATAGTTAAAAAAAATACGGTTTGCATGAAACAGAAAAAAAAGTGGCCCATCGCCCATAAAATGTCTCTGTGATCTAGTATTGTGAAGGTGTGAGAGAACCCTGGCCTCTACCTTACCTGAAAATATAGGAGTTACCGATGGAAATAAAGCCAGGCTTTTGTTTTCCATGTTTCAGCCAATTTTTGCCTAAATATACTGCATTAAGTCAGAACCGTAAGATTTTGAATCCTAAAAAAATACATATGGTGGGGCCAGGTTTATTTCCACAAGTAGTTTATTAATAGGTAACTTGAAATACTAAGATGGATCAATTAGACTGTGCGGTTCCAGCTGCGGCTTGCTAATTGTTGTGCACAAATCAATAAGTCACCGTTATATCATCTGACTCTACCTTTGTACCAGACTGATTGAAATTATCAGAGGTCACCTTTTAAATCAATCTAATTAAAATATAGATCTATATTTCGTTTCGTTTTTTTTATACTTTATATAGTCTACACTACATGTAGATCTAACAAATCATAGTGCAAAAACACGTTCTATGACGTCAGGTACCAAGCAAGCGACATTTGACCCGATAACGTCAGTCATTCGATTAACCAATTAGCGACCGCCATTTTCTTTATCTACTTTTGTTTTCTATCGCTGCTAATGTCTACCCACAGTTCTGAGCTAAAAAGGTCAAACACTCGATTTGACAGACCATTTGATTGGCTGACCCCTCATTTCAAAAAGATCACGAGTAAAATAACAACTCTTCCAGATCAAAGTGTAGTAAAGAGAAATTTTGAACTATAAAAACAAAACGAAATTGGATCTGCGTTTTAATTAGATTGCTTCAAATTATTTTTAATTGTGATAGCAAACCAACTTTTGTAAGTAATTGGCGACATTTATATCGTACAGAGGCGGTTATTTAATCATTTCTCAATTAATATTTCGTGTCACTGTTGAGATAGTCTGGGCATTCTAATAAATAAAATAATACAGTAAAAAAAGTAAAAAAGGGAAACCAGTTAAGAAGGCAAAAAATGTATGTAGAAACTTATGTAACATCCATAATAAGTGGCTCAGTGAATAAGGCGGTACAAGTAGAAAGGGTGGGGGTTTGCTGTGGTACCATAGACAATCAAAAATATACCAAAAGGGATCCATTTGCTCTCGTCAGACGCGGGTCCAGAGGGCAGTATATAATAGTTGTATGATGCAGCGTTCATATTATGAAGATCTAAAATTTATGTACCCCACCTTGCTGAAAATCGTGGATTCGGCCCTGCTTATTGATAAGTAAGTATTGTGATATAGTATCCTCTGTTGGCCAATATATTCTAAGGCGGGCCCATGAGATTTTACTTTTTTACTTGTCTTTATTACTTGTAGTGTACGTAAGTATAAAAAACGAAACGAAATATAGATCTATATTTTAACTAGATTTGATCCCTGCTTGCATAGTGGTAGAATGTCCAGAAATGCGACGAGAGAAGGGATTGGGGTAACGTATATGCAAACTGAGTTTTCGGGTGTTTTATATAATAGAGTACGTAAAATGCCTCTTTCACGGCACATGACATGACTCGTAGGTTGACCTGTTACATTAGTTGTTTACACGCTAGACAATATCACAGGAGTGGTGTCATGTGTTAGAAATAATGAGCATACCCTGACTTTAGAATATGCAGGCTGTGTAGCTTGTTGTTGGCTTGGTGGGGGGCTCAAGAAGGGGGTAGGGGTTACATATATATAATATGTTTTCAAAACCTGTAAAAGGTCAAGCTTTGTCGGGAAAGAATAAAGTCCTATGAGATACGAGAGGCGTCATGCTGTCATTTACGACAATTGTTAAAGCAGTTATTCAACTCGTCCCCTAGTGACAAGTGAAATAAGCTTCAAGTGCCGTAATAGGAATTTTCATGCGGCACGCTGCATATCAGAGTTTTTCTTATAAAACCATGACATTTTCTTCGTTTTAGGACAAGATATATATTTTTAAACACATTTACTTTGAATCCATCGATTCCCTGATTTGATTAGATTCAATCATTCTACCCCTTGGCGTTAGCTATGTAAGAGATGTAAAAATTGAATACATTTCCACCATAATTAATATATTTCGTAAATTAGCTCACATAAAAAAAACTCCACAATAAATGCATCCCTGCAGGCAGCCGTATTTCAATTTGCTCCCGTCCTGTTTAATGCAATGTTATTTCGTTTCATAATTAAAGTAATCTCTTATTTAAAGCTGGTGTTTAATGAAATACGAAAATAATTTACAACAAATTTTTTTAGTGATGTAATATTCGGCGCTGGATTGAATGCCGAAACTGTTCAGCTGTTAGATTATGTTGTACACACACACCAAAAGAGTTTTGAACATAAATACTGAAGATCTTTCCAGTTTGTTTTAGTTTGAAAAAATGTAATTCAATGGAGCTTAACCGCCTACTTATTAGGACCAACCGGGCTAATGATTATTTTTTTGTAACAAGAAGTGTGCTACGAGGGAAACTTTGACTGTGTATTGGCACTACGGCTTATCTTCATTTCGAATACCATCTGTCTTAGTTTTTTATAAGTTCACGGGGATCACGACGGTTAAGTTGATAAAAAGGGTGGTTCGCTAGCCTGGAGGTCGAGTGTTCGAGTTCGCTAGCCTGGAGGTCGAGTGTTCGATCCCTGCATTGGCCGAGATTATTCATCCAGACTTTCCTTCGTGGTTTCCTTTTGTCAGTGACGCAGGACGGAGACACCGACAAGGACAGCTGTCTAGTCGTTCAGATGGGACAAAAACCGAGGTCCCGCGTACACATTTGCGTGCACGTAAAAGAACCATTGGCAGTTGAAATTCGATATAAGAATGGGCCGTGGCGACGCTGCTCGGGCAAATTTCCCTATCACACTGTATGGAGTATGCCCGTATTCATTAGCCTATATAGTTTACGAAATGAAATGAAATGGGGTTTAACGGCCTAACTGTTATGCACCTAATGTGATCTAATGGAAGACGACCTAGTTTAGGAGCAGAAGAGTAGGAAGTTAAACCCCATTTCATTTCTTTTACATTTACGACAACGTGTCCACGTGACCTGTTTTTGTATAAGAAACATATTATTGAACAACTTACAGCGCTCTGGATATATTTGACTAATACAAAAAAGTGCCTAAAGATCAATTCTCGTCCTCTTGACAAGCGGCATAACCCTGGAAGTAATTGTCCCAAATTGCCGAATACCAATATTTTATTATTTTTTTTTGGGGGGGGGGTTGCACAACCAACCACAGATTGAAAAATTGTAACGATGTAACTGTAATACATGCTATTGCTGTAAATATATTGATATACACAAGACCTATACAAAATAGTAAAGACAAAACTCCAATGACTTGCAAATGGTTGGTCCAAGGACGCTTTAGTGTTGTGGGATTTTGGGTCTTTCGACACTCGCGCACTCTCGCTACAACACGTCAATATGGAGATCTAATCTTGGTTGGTTCCTTTAAGGGCACATAACTACACGATTGATCAAGTCGTGGTGGATTCGGGCCACATTTTGTTTTCTCCGTTGACAACATTGTTAAATAACCATCTACATCCAACCTGGACATACAATTCAGCAAAACAAAACGCACGCAAAACCTGCGAATAATAGAATTGTCAATAAATGAGTAAAATACATTACATTTATCTACAATGAAATAGGGGGTGGGGCTACTCCTCCTCGACCAACAACCACAACCAGTGTATATGGTTCGATCGCGGTACTGGCGGAGAAAGTTCATCGGGTTTTTGCGACCAGTCGTCTCCTCGTCACTGTTGCAGAACGAAGGACCTTGCAAGGGAAATGTTTCTCGTCGATGCGGTGGCGCGAAAAGCCCAGACATTAGATAAAATGTTGGCTGAAACGCCTCCCTTCGGGCATATTTTCCATTGTATAGCACATCGTATGGCGTATATTCGTCTCAAAAGCTCGTTTCGTGCAGAACATTCCATTGCGTTTACTTCCTATTCTAGTTCCGTCCACTTTAAGTTATTCTCGTGTTACACTTTAATGGTGCACAGGGTTTGGTTTGCATTTACATTGTCTGTTATTCTTTCTCGAATATTCATTATTTTCTTGGGTAAACAGGATTCGATAAAATGTCGGTGGAAATGTGTCCATCATAGCACACTGCATGGCGTAAGTTCTTCTTCGTGCCGAATTGTACGACCTTAAATCGCATTCCATTTGATTTTTTTTTTTACTCCATGGTGTAGTTGCTTCCACTTTAAGTCATACATACGTGAAATTTTAATGGTCGTTTGTATTGACATTTTAGTCTAGAACCACAGTATAAGTTTCGCATTTACATTGTCTGCCGTTGTTTCGTCAATATTCATTATTTTGAGGAAGTCAACCGACGGAATAGAGAATTCCCATCAGATGATACTTGTCGCACATTTAAATTTAAAGTCTGAAACAAAAGGTAAGTGGCCGAGACATGAAATGTAATTAATAAAAGAGTTTTAAAAAATAATTCTAATAATTGGTAGTTGATTTTTTTTTCATTTTAACCACTTTCTGTAGGATTAGAATTTCATTTGTATACCTATTATTGAATTTTTATATAATTCATATATCATATAAAATTGCTTTTTCAAATCCACATGGAGTTATGTTCAAGTAATAATCGCATCCAAAGACAAGAAATATGAGTTAATGTAGAAATACAATGTGTATCCAATTCATCTTTTTGTTTACGGGATCAGTCCTAGACATGCTGTAGTTAATAAAACGGGATAATTCGGAGTGAAGGCCTCGGGAGCCATTTTAACGAATATAACTCTGTGAAACCTTTCGATAAAAATTAATAGAAATCAAGTGTTTTGCGTCCTTGTTGGTTAGAGTTTATGTCTCCGTGGTGGTGATACGAATTTGATTCATTTGCTATTTGCTATGCGTGGATTTTTGTTTGTTTATTTTTGAAGATAATTGTTTTTGAAAATTGTCGCGTTTATGAATCTCAAACCCAAATCTTATGGTGCAATGTATTATTATTCTGAGCGTCATGTCTATCTATATAAAGAAAATAGACTGATTGTTTGGGGAGGTTTCTTAGCGTGACTTTTACATATTTGCTAAAACGCTGGCAGCATTCTTGAACTCATTTAACCCCCGTTATAGCAAATTAGTCATGTTTATAAATTTCGGGTTATGTCCCTTGATAATATTTACGTCACGCCAATTGCAATCAAGCCTTATTTTCTACGAACTAATATTCGGTCGATCAGCTACCATCCATTCCAATACATTTAAAAGTATAATCAATATAAAAATGTATATGGCACGAACAGTGAAAAGTATATGGCACGAACAGTGAAAAGTATTTGGCTTTTATTTCGATGTTTATTGTAATCCTCTCTCTTTCCTTTTTATGTTGACATCTGATATCTTTTGTTTAATCACGTGATCTTTTTAGACTAATCATATTGTCTGTACTGTGTACAGGACTCGATATTTTGTGTGAATTATGAAAAAGTGTATAATATGGTGATGATTCGGGACAGTTTGGATGTTGTAGCAATCTTACAGACAAATGTCTGATACAAATGCAACGTTTTCTGACAGAATGCGAACGTCATATAAAATGTGTTAGATTACAATATCGTTGTATTCATCAGATGAAATAATCGAAACGAAATAGTCATCTAAATTTTAATTCAATTGTATTGAAACGCATGGTATCGTATAGGACCAAGCTTGTCAAATGGTTTCCTATCACGTCAATACGGACAGTTTATAATAAATAAGAGAAAGGCTGGACATGACCGACATCATCGGATCCAACGATAATATCTCGGAAGCTGGACTGCACAAAGGCCGTGAAAGCATATGCTAGACGAAGGACTGATGCTAAAGAAGAACTCATCGGGAAAACCAAAGAGCGCCGCCCATATATCTCAACAAGCCTACCTGCTATTTGTCGTGCCTTTTGCATGTGATGAGGGATGAAAGAAAGAAGAACGGGAGATAACTCAAGACACATTATTTTTTGCTGCTAGTATTTTCACTGCTTCATAGAAGATCATTATTTAGTTTTATGATCTTGTTTACAGCAGAGGAAGTGCTCGCAACAAATTTACCTTTAAATGGAGCAACAAGATTTACCCTAAAGAATACTAGTAAATAACATATCAATGTGTTTTGTGTCGTAGTATATTTTTGTTTTTATATAGTTGTCTTTCTTAAACAAGGTCCATTCTATAAAATAAATCAAGAAAAAAGAAAATTTATGAAACCCTTCATGACTTCAATCATTTTTATTGCCTATACTCTTTTCAAAACAAAGCGATAAATTACATATAAAAAAATGTATGGAGTTATTTTTTGCATAGATTCTTCGGGTAATTAATAAAAAGCTGTTCTTCGTATATCAGTCTAGCATACTTATTATACTTAATTTATCACAAGGATTGTTCTATATCATTGTATAATATGACCCTCGGGACACGTTGTAATATGTAAACTTAGATTTAATTCAGGATCTGCAATAATAACTCTTAATTCCATGTATACACTTAATAAAATTGTCAATCTGATTTTTAAATATTATGAACTTTGCTACATTATTTGTTCCTTAAATCATGTCCCATATCCCTTTGATCTTCGAACTTGCCAGACACATTAAATCAAAGCCACGATTATTCTTCTTATCGGGGTCGTCTTAAACTATAAAATACCCATGTCCTCTAACGGCTATCTGAAATATGAATTAATTAACGTCACGCAAGCCTTAATCTATTCTCTTGAGAGCAGGGTGGAGGTCAATCGTGTACCGGAAGCTTCGTCATTGGGAGGAAGATTTTTTTATTTCTCTATTTTCCCTCACATCTACAGTTTAATGTGCCAAACGAAATATGTCTTTGTTTTGAAGGTTGGCACTATGGTCGAATATCGACCAAATACGACGCGAAATATGGCGCGATGTCCAGGGAAACGGTGTCCAGGGAGTTTTAATGTTAAAGATAGCGCGATTTCTGTCGTTAGGATAAGAGTCCTTGAGCTGCATTCTGGTTGTCTTTAAACTATAGAAATCTGTATCAAATACATCAGCGGGACCTACTGAAGGTTTGAAACGTTACGCCACAAGAGAGGGTTGAACCAGCAATGGGCCTGTAACCCTAACCCTCAAACTAGTAAGCACCACTTCCCTCCCTTTTCAAATACAAAACCCCAACAAACTTGTTACAGCTACGTGAATCTGATATACATTCGTGTATGTAGTAGTTATTAGCACCCTTTCCGAGGTGTATCGGTGAATATCCGGACAGTTTTGGTCGGGGGTTCAGCCGAGGCGAAGCCGAGGCGGTCCCCGACCAAAACTGTTCGGATATTCACCGATACACCGAGGAAAGGTGCTAATAACTGACTTACATTTCTATCGAGTATTGTGAAGCGATATGTAAAAAATAGTCTTTATTATCGAGTCGTTCCAACCGAAAAGTGACAAATGTTATTTCATTTATCCCTTTCTGAGCCTCACGTTACATTTCATGGTAGAATGATTTCGCAGTGGAGAGACGAGTTGAGTAGTATTTACACGTGCGTCTAGCTATACCCTGGGCGTAAAACAATCACGTGTTTGTTTAGACCACATCGTAGAGGACTGCAATATTAATAATAATATTATTAAATGTAGTGTGAAGGAAATGCGAAACATGGGTCATTCCTGGTAAAAGTATGCATCAACGAATTAGTTGTAATAAAATGTATGTCTTTCCAGGCGTTTTTGTTTTTATCCTGCTTATTTTAAATGTCTGTGAAGTGTCCAGCAAGAGAACTGCGCCTTTTATCATCACAATTGAAATAATTATTCAGTGTTCTCATTTATATGTTTTGCATATTAATATCAATCAAACCAAATTATGGAATAGGTGCCAATTGACATGTGTAATAATTAATTTTTGTAATATGTTGTTTTGTTAATTTAATGTTATTGTATATATTTTTGAACTGCCAGTTTCTTTCACCCGGTTTGTTTTGTTACTGTGATTTTGACTACTTGTTTGGTGTGATTTATCCGGCTGCTTTGAATAGAGCCATCGTTATCACTGCGATCTGGGCCGGACTAAACGTCCGCTACTTATTGCTTGAATGGTATCTTAAACGGTGTAGAAGTGTTCGTTTGTCGGGAATGAACAGTACTCTTTTTAAAAAAAGTGTACTGTTCATTTCTGATACACGGATACTTTTAAGCCTGTATTGGAAATAAACAGGCCAGTTTTATCAAAAGTTGCCAATGGCAACGAGGTAGAAGTGGGATGTAACTACTAATGTCATACAAAGATCGGTGTGGTTTCAGTTACTCTATTATTTTTTTTATGTTTTTAAGTCATTATATTTTATGTTTCCATCCATTCAGGTATCCCGTTTTAGTCGTCAAGTTTATTCGTTATCCTATTGTTTAGATCATAGGCGTACGGGCTCGATGACAGTTAGGGGGGCAGAACCCGAAATGCCCGAAAACGAAAAAATCGGGTTTACAGACAGCGGCGCCTGTCATCCTCGAGAAGCGAAGAAGCGGAGCTTACCTTGTATGACCCCACCCCCTTCCCTCCAAATAAAATTAAATTTTGGAATATTTGACGGCTGCAAACACGTTTTCCTGCTATTTCAGCCGGTGAACAAAGCAACTTTAAAGTGGTCTAATATAGCCTAATTGAGGTGTCTGACTCGAATTCCAATCAATCGATCACAGTCCACGAAGACGGGACCGTTACCGTTTGGAGAAAATTTTGAAAATTCAACTGCCGCAAACGCGTTTTCCTGCTATTCCAGTCTGGGCATACAGACACTTCAAATCGGTCCAATCCTGGGCCTGGCTGACCCGAATTCCAAACAACCAATCAATTGTTCGGCCGCGGTACGGGGGCCTCACCCTCCCAGAGAAAATTTTGAAAATTCAATTACCGCAAATGCCCTTTCTGCTATTCTAGCCCGTTTAAGCAGCTCCAAAAGTACCAAATGGGTTTTTAACCGAAATCCCACTCTGAATTCCAATCTTCGAATCAGACTGTTGCATCTGCATTCACAAATAATAATCGATGCCCGAAAATGTCCCACAAAGTAGAGTGGCTCTAGACAAAATGTTTTAATCCATAGTCAACTCAGTACAAATTCGTGATATTCAATTACAAGAAAAGTACAATTAGTGTTTCATTAGGGCTGGAAATACACGAAAAGTTCGGGTTTATAGACAGCGGCGCAGGGTTTCTGACTTTGTATGGCCCCCCCAAGAAAATTTTGGATTATTTGACGGTCGCAAACGCCATAAGCTAGAAACTGACTATTGCTTTGGTTTTCACTGTAAGACAAACGTATAGTAGGAAGAATATACACAATAAATACTAGACGAAAATGTATGGAAGCCTATTGTGGTCATTTCAGAATCTCGCCGGGAGAAGGCGGGGGCGAGAAGACTAAAACACAAGAAGTCGAATGGGAGGGAGCGAGAACACGAGGAAACAGGGCGAGAATACGAGGATCTCGACCCGAGAACACGAGATTACTTTTACTTCGACTTCTCGCTCCCTCGCCTTTGAAAATCATCCACTTCTCGCTCCCTCGCCTTTGAGCGAATCTCATGGCAATGCGAGGGAGCGAGAACACGAGAGGACGAGGTTAGCTCAAAGGCGAAGGAGCGAGAAGTCGAGGGTTTTCAAAGGCGAGAACACGAGGAAGCGAGAAGTCGAGGGCGAGAGTGTGAGAACACGGGGATTTTCACGAGGGAGTGAGAAGTCGAAGCACGAGGGAATGGGAAGTCGAAGTGAAGTAATCCCAGGGCAAGATCCTCGTAACCTCGCCCTGGTTCCTCGTTTTCTCGCTCCCTCGCCCTCGATTTCTCGTCTTCTCCCCTCGACTTCTAAATGGCCGCAAAAGGCTTCCATAAAAAAAATATGTAGCAGAAGACAGTATGCGTCACACGTTGTATGTGAGGAGGTTTTGGATTAATGGCTTTCCACGTTTGACGCATAGTACTACCGATTTGGTGCACTTTTAAAATGGTTTAAATTAGTCCTTTCCATATATATTTTGTAGCAAGATTATAAGATTCACACATTGTATAGAAATCATATTGTCTCATATGCACAAAAATCAGAATGATTGATAAGTTGATATTTAAAAAGAGTTCTAATATGATAAACATTCAATTCAAGGTTGATAACAGTTATCACGTGTGAAATTTCTGGTGTAAGTTTACACTGTACATATAAGGCTGGTTTTCGACGTAATTAGCCAATCGTTATAACTAATTAAGCCATATTTGACCAATAAGATAATTGAAGGTCCAAGACTCACCCGCTCATTGAGATTGAGAGAATGATTTTTATTGTAATCTTTTATGCATTGTACCATGTAAGCAGCTTGATAATAATGTATAAATTGTAAAAACGAACTGGTGCATTGTTATTCCTGGTAAGACAATCGTCTTAACTACTGGAATAGAAGAAGAAAATACACAACGTGGAAAGGACATTTAAAAAGTCACTGAACAATTACAAATTCCAGACGATTATTATTATTATTATTATTATTATTATGAGGACTGTTTTAACATAATGCGTTGACGCGGGGAGTTATCCCGTGTATTATCCACATCTAGTCAGCGACTGCATAGCCCTGAATTAGGCTTCAATATTTAAGACTATTTAATTCGTTCGGCATATTGGATACTTTTATACTTTTGTTACTACGTACTAGAAAAATAATGATGATATATTTTCGAGAGAATGGAAATCCTAGTATTTCGCAAACAGACAGTGTGTTAGTATATTTAACTAGTCAAGTGAGTCTATGAGAAGATATAGCGATAACATCTATCAGGTTATTCAAAGAATCAAATAATGGAGATAATTTCATATAAAATTCACGGAAGCTCGTTACGAAATTTTAAAACAATCACGCGCTAACTACCCAATTTCTCTATATTCTGAACTGAAAATATGCGACAATATCATTTCCGAACGTCTTAATGTTATAATCTAAAATGCACGCAATCTAATTAAAATATAGATATATATTTCGTTTCGTTTTTTATACTTTTGATTGCCTACACTACATGTATATCTAACAAGTTCACGTTCTATGACGTCGAGTACCAAGCAGGCAGCATGACCTGATAACGTCAGTTATTCGATTAACCAATTAGCGACCGCCATGCTTTTTAAATCTACTTTTGTTTTGTTTTGATTTCTATCGCTGGTAATGTCTACCCACAGTTCCGCTCAAAAAAGGTCAAACGCTCGATTCGACAGACTATTTCATTGTCTGACCCCTCATTTCAAGCAGAACACGAGTTAAAAAACAAGTCTTCCATATCCAAATGTAGTAAAGACTAGTAAAAACGAAATCAGATTGAAATTCACGGAAATGTTCTTTACATTTATGGCCTTGAATCAGATGGAAAGTTCGAGACCGTCCTTTAACTAGGTTAAAATCAATATAAATCGGCTTTAAATAAAATATATCTTATAAAGCTTAAAACATGGAATTAGATTCATCATGGTTCTTATGTAAACACATGAAAAAACAGCAGTCTATTCTGAGTAAGTTAATAGACATTAGATGGGAATATTTTGCAGTAGTTGCCTGTAGCTATGCCAACATATTCATTTACCAATTAAGGAAGAAAACTTGCCTAAGAGAAGTTTATTTAAGATTGTTTAACTTGTTTCCTTTTTTTTCGTTAAAAGCGAAGGAATGAAAAGCAAGTCGGGAGACAATAGATTTACTCAAATAACAACTCCAGTCCCTGTTTAAAAAAAATAGTCTAGTAGGTCATTATCCCGGTGATGGGTTTTGTGGGAGGGGGGGGGGGGCGTTCATCGAAGCACCTTTTAAAGCATAATCGAAGTATCACGCTAACATTTCAGTTAGTCTCTAATTGATATAAAATACGAATTCTATTTTTGAAACAGTTGTGGACGTTGGTCAACCACTCATTTAAATTCTTTTATCGGGATTCCTCTTAAGTAATACATATTCTTTGAGCTACCCGATACCACACAGCTGCAATTTTCGGCGGAGTTTTTATTATTTTTTTTTATTTTCACTTTTTTTTTTGGTGGGGTGGGGGGCATTACATGACAGTTAAAGGAGCTAAATCGCTAATATTTGGGGTCTAGAAAATGACACAAATGGGTCGCAACGCATATAATAATTTAATATGAATGTATATATCATAAACTGATTTACATTCAATGGTTTCAGTTTTTGCTCTAAATATGTCTAATCAGTTATGTCAGACGAAATATGCCAGAAGTCGCAATCTCTTGAATCTGGTTAATCCAGTCTACACCGATAGTATTCATTTCGCATGTTCTCCAGATAAGAATATGACGTCACCGTTTGACATGCTTTGTGGAATATGTCTAGCCTCGTTCTTCAAGTCCCTTATCACAAATGGCGCTTAAAACGCATTACGGTACACGATTCGTGTACCAATGGTAAAATGTTTATTTTGTCTTAAATAGTGGATATCGGACGCCTACCTCTACAGGTAAGATCACAACATCAATGTTGATTTAAATTCACAAATAATTCGTGTTTTCAAATGTCGAAGGCATTGGATGATATTGAGTTAGAGACTTAGCTACTTTAATATGGTTTTATAAGATCGCTAGATGTCCGATGGGTTATAAATTCAATTATACGCAAGTGCGGAGTTACAGTCCCTGTTTCTAGAACGCTGTAAGCATGCAGTTGGTTTTGATTTCTATTTTTTTCAAATATGCAAGGTTGTTAACTGGGTCATAGGAAGAAGATTGTCGCATTTCAGAATTTTCGAAGAATCGCAAATCACGGGGTTATGTTCGAGGACGGTACTCTTTTCGAATGCGATACAAGACCGCGAACTTGATGAAATATCTTTAATTAATTGAAATAAAACCGCGTTTAGCATCTAACGTTTATCCATGAACCGAGCTAATGAAGATTGACATACGTAGTTGGTTATGGATGGAATTTCGACAGTACAGCAGCGTTTTCACATACTTCTCCTCAAATTCAAACTACCAAAGGTTCGTTTAAGTGTACGCCAACGAGTACACTTACAAGTAGTATTCGAAGAATTGTAAGGAAGAGTCATGTTGGATTTCAAAATATTTCTGGGGTCATTTTGAAAATTTAAGTTTGTAAACACGACACGGGACAATAAAATGTTTATATTATTATAAATGTTCATTAAATTGGTGTATATGTTCAAACTTTGTGATAGTGTTTACAGATTGTTATTTGTGTTTTCTTTTACTGTGTTTGTTGTTAGTAAATGTTGATAATAATCTCGAGGTTTTACAGTTTTGTTATGTTTGGGTGATTAGTTATTATATTCCTAGTTAACCAATCACCGTGTTACTAGATGACACCCTGTGTCAGATTTAATCACTGGATACTTCGCCACGAGCTCGCATTCGCGCCATAACGTCCTTCCCTGACGTCACATATAATAACTTGTACGCTCCCTATGGACTATTTGTGACATTTCACTGCACAAGCCGCGTGCCGATGAGGTATTAATACGCCGTCGTGAAGGGTTATTGGTGGCAAAGAATAGGCCAGTGTTAATGTGCCGAACGGTTTAATAACGGGTGATGGTTAATAGGAACCACTGAATACAATATCAGTTGGCTTTTGACTGACACAAGTTAACAGCCATCTCTTGCTCTATGGTTTACGTTAATGGACTTAAGCTAAAAACTCAGAGAGCTAATGGTAAGTTATTAACTTATTTAAATTTAACTTCACAAAATGTTTTTGAAACCAATTTTCTGAAATTGTCACGCAGCTTTGTAATGCTTTCGGTATTTCAAAGCTGTATTGTCGTGCATGAATTTAGATGTTAATTACAGATTCGAAGTGGCACAACTTGTATCGCAGCAAAATCTACTATATGTTTTAGGGGATGGAATGGGTGTGTGTGGGCATAGGGGAGGGGGTAGCGTGTTTCATGCATCATGTTGACTATTAAGATAAATACAAGGGATATTTTATTTGAGATAGTATATCGATTATAATATTTGTATTTAAATATTTCTCTTTTTTCTATACTCTATATAAGTTCATATCAAGATTTTGTTATTAATAATTTAGAATGTTATTTGTAACTCTAATCAATGTATTAGACAGAAGCCGTTCTTCCTCTGGGCGAAATAGCATTGGAATTAAATGTAATAAGATCTCTTATAATAGAAATAATGATAGTCGCGTACTAGATGGTTTACTTCGTTGATTAAATGTCACATCAAAAAACTTTAAGTTCTACTGTCGCCGTTCAATGACAAAATAATACATCGGCCTTCCACTTGCATTGTATATATATAATATAATGTTCAATTTCTTTAAATTCTCAGCAATAGATTAGTTTAATATTGGCACATGCTGTTAAATCTTCGCTGTTCACGTGTATATATGTTTTAAATTGAAGATGCAGGGTTGCTAATGTAATGCTGCTTCCATATGAGGCCTTTGAGTTTGCGATTAGGGTACCTCACCGATGTCGCGGTTTATCTCGATGCCCAGTTTAGCTTGGCTCCTTACCCCCGGTTTTGATATGACATGTAGTTTAAAATAGCCGATCATAAGTTACATTGTTTCACATTTATTGGGTTTTTTTTTTTGTCAACAATACAAGTTATTGGTATCAACTGTACTTTTCATGTGGTGTTGTGTTTCTTATATATTTACATATTTTAAATATGGCCGGGAAGAACTTCAGTTAGTGCACAAAGGACTTACAAATACAATATGGTCATTTTAATTTCCCAGCGGCATTTCCACCTAGCCGGAAGATGTTCTGTCCAATACCAGATCAAAAACTTGCTTCCAATCAGACAGGTTTGACACAATCATTACCAGCTACTGACCAAAATAAGGAACATAAAACAACAGCCGTTTGAAGAAGCGTCAATATATCTGTTTTGCATTGCATAAACTTTTAATAATCACAGTACAACAACAATTAGCATACATTAATGTCATTATTAACTTTCTATTTTATAATCTAATTATTATCTTCCTTCAGAAATATATATTTGATATAATATGTAATATGAAGATTAGAGACTATGCTGTAACGACCTAAAAATATTTTCATTAACACTCAACTTTTTTAAAACTATTTAATCAATTAAAACATCGCATAGTGGTTCGTCTTTGGAATTTCTCAAAGATCAGCCAACCCATAATACCCGTATAATTATATATTATATGAAATTTTAATCGCATATGACTATTAGACGTCGGTGCTTAAACACTTTGCTAAGTATACAAGTTTAATAAACTATAACACATACTTATGGAAGTACAATTACTGGTTTATTTAGGCGACGTTTCGAAAAGTATTCCCTAAACGTTTTCAAGCAAGTACATTAACAAATGTGTAGGGCAAATATATATAGACACGCAATAGCAACAAATCAGAAACGACACGATCAAAGGCATGGAAAGTTACTACATGCCTCTAAAAGATGGTTATATAAGTTTACATAGTGGTCTGACGATATACAATGTAAGTAAAGTGTCGGTATGATGTGTATGTAATGAGAATTACCAAACTTGAAGTTTAATAAGAAGTAGACATCGTCTTGATGTTTTCAAGCATACCCTTATCATTTATGTTGTTTATTTTCTTAAGATGAATCACGTGTAAAGCATCTTTGTACATTGCAGATGCTTATTAGTAATGATTATCTTAAGTTTATAAGCAGCCCAAAAACTTTTATCGCTCAATAATGCATCGCCTGTTTCGTATATGTAGCTGAATCTTGGGTTTTTTAACGTTGCTATATGAAATTCAAAACACTGTATTCTGTATACAATATGTCATTTAAAGCCACTTTCTTTAAACATCTGAAACTTATTTATGTTACTATTACGATACTAATTAAGTGTATGGCCATAAATCCAAAAAGGATTACTGATTATGAAATACAATCTGGCCAGGTGTTATTTTCCGGTTTCTCAACCCGGAGTGAATTCACCCTCAAGGGGGGAATGACTCACGTCCAGGGGGTAAATGACTACATTCCCAGTAACTTCAAAAATGGTCATATTATAAGGGTTGTGGAGTACTATGAGAGGTGAAGTTACATTTCAAGATTTCAGTTGTCAACTTTCCGCTGGCTTTTTCCAGCGTTATGCCGTTCGTAACAACATATACCTTTGTGAATCTGGATTTACAACGCTGGTTGTGATAACAAACAAATACCGGAACAGACTGAATGTCCGAAATGACATGAGGTTAGCACTCTCAAACACTGTCCCGATAATAAAAAAAAATGTTTGTGACAATCACCAGGGGTAAATTTAGCACTGAACTGGAAACACGTACACGTATTTTAATTAAAATATAAATTTGGTGATTATTTAATCTCATCTTCTATCCGTATTCATTCCATATTCAATGTCAATGTCGTTAGCGGGTACAGCCCCGTGCAAGGATCCGTGGTTCGTGTCGGGAGACTTCTATAGAAAAAGGCCATTTTCAAGTTCCTCTGTTACGCTTGGTAGAGTGCCTGAAATGCCTGGAAATCACGTTTCGGGCTCCAATTTTTAAAAAAAAATCTGGGGGAAGAACACCTCCAGAACCTCATCGACGGGCTTTGCGCCTATGTTGCTCGCAGTGACCGGCTTCGCGTGCCACGGCTCCGCGGTCAGTAACCTCCTAAATACTCTTGGGGTAAATGGGTTGTTGAGAATTCATTTAGGGGTGAGCGGTGAGAAAAAGTTGAGAAAAGTGGATATAGACTGATGTATGTCACTGTATAAACTGTATTTAATCCATTCGTTTTAGTATCATTGATGCCATGACGACTGGGCAGAGTAATGTAAATGGGTAATTTCATCATGTACACTTTGTATTTTAATACCGTAGTTCAGGAACACTATTTTCTGATAGGTCCAGAAGTAATTTGGTTTCATTCCTAAGAACATAGATTACTACCCGGTAAAACATTAATGTAGGAATTCAGAAGTCAACTACCTACTAGCGGTTTATATTTCCTTTCCATTCATTTAACGACGTTACTTCATAAAAATTATATTAATTTTGGCAATTTTGATTACAATTTCAGATACGTTATGGAAGATTAGATAAAGGGCAGGCAGTTCTCACTATAAAAGTTAACAATTAGATAATGCAAAGGGAATTTGTTGAATATATCATCAAATTGAACCGAGATATTGGCGATTATATTTTGGGCATAGCCTCGATCTTCATTACTTAAGTCGGTACAATAATAACATAGTCTCAATTATTCAGTCTTAAATTTAATCAGCAGCAGCGGACCCGGTTCTAATCCAATAAATTCACAGGCTGGCGATGACATCGAGAATTGATTATGGTCTGGATAAGTAAATTCAGATAACATTCTAGGCCAAAAGAAAGCCCTGCGAAAGGCAGATTTGGCTCTTGCATAATGTATGTTTATACCGATTCTTTAAACCATTTACAGAGATTTATTACCGATAGTACATAAATTTGTTCTGAAATATATATTGGCATCTGCGCTCATCCTCTATAACATGATTTATTTCAGACTGGCATGGATAAATGAACAAAAGAACTGATTCCAGTGCCTTTTTTTATTTAAGCAATTGCATTTAAGATGTTTGCAAATGATATGAAAAAAAGTTCAAGGGCCGAATTTGAAATGAACTAATTTAGTTACCAAATTCATTAGTTTCCTACATTTCTCGGTTCATACACGACTTTTTGTTGGACTTTTTCTACATGCATGGTATCAATTAACTTTGACGCGCCTGTGAGGTTATAAAAATTCCTCTAATTTCGATATTTCGTTGATTAGTAAATGTATTTTTATAAATAGATTTAAATGAAAGAAGTGTTACTGCGTTTAATTAAATTGAATTAATTCAACGTGCGTTTACTTTGAAAGTTATTTTAAGAAACTGATATTGCACCCAAATTCCTGCTTCTTCCTGGTAAAAAATAAACGTATAAACCTCTGCGCATTGTTATGAGATGTTTCTAATCAATAAAATTAGTAGTAAATGTCGCCTTTTTTCTTACTGCCTAAAGCTTAGATTTAACTCCTGCCAATTAGTACGAAGTATCTCCTTGACACAATACTGCCCTGTCAAAGTTTCCATTGTATGATAACACGATTAGACTCTTAAATATAAATTATCCAAATCCTTAGCTTTTAATGAGTAAATCGTTTCATTAAAGGCCTTCATAATCCGCATTTATGATCATATCCCTAGCATTTATGAGACAATAAAATTGATGTGTTGATACTTTGATGTTATAAAGAAATGTTATAAATGGAGTCTACTTTAGAACTTGAATAGAATAAAAGTGTTGTAATTATGCGTGAGGTATAAAATACACCCTTGTTCAACACTGTGCCCATTAACCTGGGTAGCACAGACTGTTGTCTCATACATATTACGCTTTCACTATCATTAATTTAAAATAATTCAGATCATTTGATTAAGTTGCAGGAGCACCTTTGATCTATAATAGTTCTTCTGACGCCTTTAGTTCTCTGGATAATTGATATGCGATACCAGACATGCATTCTGTTACGAACGAAACTAATATGTACACGAATCAGGAATTAAACTTGGGGTTTGTTAAAGACACATGTTGATCATTTAGCCAAGCTATGGATAATTTGGACAATAATTTATTACAAGTATCATGGTCATGATGCATTGCTGATAAATTGTTTTTCTTCAATTTGACAAATAAACAGAAACAGAATGAACAATACTAAATGATAAGTCGTTTGTTGTGTTATCAGGTAAACTTGGTATCCCAAATATTCTTTCAATTAGTGAAATGAAATGAAATATGGTTTAACTTCCTACTGTTCTGCTTTTAATTAGTCTTAATCACCTTCATCAATCATCTTAAAAATACCATCAACAACCAACTCATACTTATTGGAATAAGGCTATGGTTCATAGCTAACCTGATTGGCAGCATGTCTGGGGCTCATGTTCGTCCGTGTTATGCGTTGCTGCAGTGATAAGACCAGAAGTGTGTTTAAGCATTTATACATTTTGTTTGCATTTTGAGGTCAGAAATGTGTGGTTTGCATATCGTTATCATCAAGTATGGCCGAGTGGCTGACCAAAAGAGGGGCATGCTAACGTGCAGCCGGGGAAAAATAACCCGCCATATTGCTCGGTAACTCAAAGTTAAGAATGATTCGTAAAACAGTTTACACCGCTTCTAAATCAGCACCTAATTTGAGAGAAATGGAACTTCTGGAAGTGTTTACCAAGAAGTTACATTACGTAAGAGTTAAAGAGAGTTAAATTATGTAAAGATAGTGTGTTTACAGTAAATAAGTCAAGTGCCAATATATCTAAACAGCTAGACTTTCTGATATGTACTACAAGTTAGGGTTGTTTGTAGTTTACTTTAAAAATCGTTTTGAGTCAGTTGGGTGAACACCACACCATTCCATTAACGAATAACACTGAACATTATTTGTATTTCCGAACGAACACTATCTTATATTTCACAGCTAATTTCACGCTAAACGGTACTCAAAAAGTAACATTTAATGAAGGAAACGAAATGAATATATTAACGGTACATATCTCCTGGCTTGGAATCAATCAGATTAAAAATGTCTTAGAGCAGAGTATATTGACCAGAGAATGTGGCTGATACAGGATTTCCTGGTACGGCTGCTACTTGTCATTGGTGCAAAACGAAAAAGGTTCTGACACGGAAATTGTCTTGTCGTAAGGATTGGACGGAATACTGAGATATATCGTACGCATTGGCTTGTAACCCCATTTCATTTCACAGTATGGCGATTGTTGATCAGATCGGTTTATAATTCATCATATTTTTGTAAAATTTTCTTTTAGAGATTCCACTTTCACAATAGTGTAGTTATAAAGGGATTAAAAATAACTGAAACGAGGATCATGGTTTTTAAACAGTGGGTGAACCACAGTAAATACTAAATGTTGACGGGTGTTAAATGCATCATATCTCTGTAAATACAGATCGGACTTGAGGCACTAATGAGTTTATATTCCTTTTAGAGATTCTACTATCACAACATTATGGTTTGCAAGAATTAAAAATAACTCAGATAACGATCGGGGAATTCAAGTAAGATGAATAATTGATTAAACATAATGTTTGGTCTTTAAGTGAGACCTGACACGAAACAGTAATTAGTCCCATGTCGCAGGAGTATTTACCCAATACCACTGAATACTAAAATATATACTACCAAATACAATCACATACTACGTCATTATTGTGGGTAACTATCACATTTTTAAGAACATTTGCGGAATTAGCCAAATTTGTACGGTAAACAGAGAGGGAGGGGGCGGGGTTTAACGTATACTCAACACAAACTAGGGCATTTCGGGACTAACGTATGGTTCCATTTTATTTTAGCTGTGAGGGGAAACCTGGGAATTGAAACCACGCCATTTGACTCAATGACAAACCTTGTTTTACAACGCGCGCACTCGCTAACCGTTCGGCCATCCAACCCCCAGTATATATATAAGATCAGCGGATCGTCTGAAAGATTGTCATATATTACCAAATCCCAAATCAAAGCCAGTACTATAAATGTATCAACATACTATTTTATCGATACTCAATATCACTTGTCCTACGAATTGGGGGGGGGGGGCAACTAATTAACACATTGTTTTGTGATTGAAGTATTATGTTAGTTTGCTATAATAGTGAGGTATTATTCGGTATTATTTAGCAGTATGTAATTAGTGTTTGGCAGTATTGGAAAAAACGTCATTAACGAGGATGGCGCAAAAAAAAGTATAGGCAGTTCCCCATTTCATTTCACTCCACTATCCTTAGACACAGATTTATGTATTAAAGAGATATTCAATTATGATAGTTATGTGTCGCGAATATTTTCGTAATTTAATATTTGTCATTATTAAGCAGCGGTTGGACATCGTAGCCTCTTATTTGCGTGACCAACATTATGATAGGGATTGTTATAATACACACGAATATGGTGATAAAATTGCACTTATTTTATACGTCTTTTTTTTGGTTTGTGTTAAAATTGATCAGGGGTAGCTATATTATCTAATTTATATAGTGTGTCATTTCATATAATATATATTTTACGAAAGAGCTTGTGTTCGTTAAGCGATATTGCACCTCCAAGCATTTCAAGCCAAAGCTCTAATTCGCTGAAACATTGGGCGTAGATATACTTTTGACTTAACGTGACTCCACTATATTCATTTCAGACAATGCCATTTAAAGAGTATATAAGGATCAGCAAGGTTAAGTTGCTATCTCGCAAACCTTTAATACTAATTTACCAAAATTCCCACACAATCCCAATTGGGCAAACATTTTGGTTTCCATTTCAGAGTATTAGTTTCATGTGTACGTTATTATATTCTTATGTTCTTGTATCGTATCAGATAAATTGGTTTCTATGTCGATAGATAATACTAGTTATGACAGGACACGATATTGTACAAACTATTAATTGACAGCACAAACCCCTAGCCGAGAACATTATTCAAATGCCGGGATAATTCTGTTGGTCAAACGGACTCACCATGTTTGAATTTATATTGGACATCGTGTGCCCGGAATGGTCATTTTAGAAAATAAAAGATATTTGTCTTAGTCTTGCGGGAAAATAATAACATAAACAACGAAATGAAATATAAAAAAAGATTAAAAGTAAAATGTAGTTGACAGATTTGAAACTGTTGATTTACTTTCGCTAATATCCAAGTTACGATATTTTACTGGAACTGTTTAGTGACTGATATCCGCCTCTTTAAATATTTATGTTATGAATAGAAGTTGGGGTTTTATTAGAATATGTTATGTAAGATTAGGAGATAGGAGAAACATTTCGCGTTATAATAGTTAAAAATTGGATAATGACAAGGTAATATGTTGACAATTTCCGTCACTTTACTTTACTCTGAGCCTCGTTATCGTCGTTAGAATAACAGTGTAGCCTCGATTGTCATTGCTATCGTTACGATAATAAAAAGAAGATTCGATTATGCAACCTCCTAAACCGCAAAACATAGAAATCCATTGAACATCCAGGCCATGACGATGACATCGAGAGTTGATTATAGTCTTGGTATGTCAAACTAATAATTTATATTACATTTAAGGCCTAACTAAAAACAGCACTGAGATTCACAAAATGTCAGGGGGGGGGGGGGGGTATTCAGACTTATTTTATCTTAGAACGGATACATGCACTTTTAAGTGCATCTTAGTTGTACTTTTTAAATTCAGTACGATTAAAATAAAATAAAAACCAACTACGAACAATCAAAACCATGAGATAAAATTCAAAGTCCTAAAAAAAACGTTATAGGCAAAATAGTGTATATAGGCAAAATAGCATAATATGGACTGTTCACCGTGTACAAAATACACGACAAACAGTGGTAACAGGTGTCCAGAGGAGTAAGCTTACCCTGCCTGGCGCGCCAGATATATATAATAACGTTTTTGAACTATATGTGAGTGCATTTCTTATCTTTGTATCATTCATATTATGTGTGTGTGTCCTGCTAACCTGTTATTGTTCGAGTTATGTAATACTATAATATGGATAAAATTCTGACATAAAAAAGTTAGCTAAAAAAAATGTGTTACGTCATATTAAGATGACATATTTTTAGTATCTAGACAGTTCGACGAATTAAGCCCATGGCCACATACCAGTTGCTATACCAGTCATCTAAACCTTGTTGTCCCTCTATAGGTCCAAGATATTAATAAATTGTGAAACATGCGCTTTTATGAGTGGGAACGCTAGGTTTGAGGTGAGGGTAGGGTTAAATCGTTTCCACACCTTGTAGCCTATTTTCAATTTGTTACCGACATGCCTCATATAATTTAAACACATTTAAGTCATCATTAATTATTTCGTTCGCTTTAGATTTACAAGAATATTGTTCATGGACAATTCCATTATTTACTTAATAGTGCTAGAAAAAATTATATAAATTTACTGACAGAAAAGTCAAAAGATATAGAATTAGAAATCTAACGCATGTTCTCACTTTTTGTCCATTATCTTCAAGTGTTAATTCTGTGCTTTTCTCAGATTATACTTGTCAAATGCATGTGATATCATCCAAATAACATCCAAAAGCTTGCCATCTGTACAGCTACTAGGAATAGTTCTTCTGGGATAAATCCACTGTTATTAATTGTAAGCTTATTCGTATATCGGGGGGTTGGGATGGCCTAGTGTGCCGCGCTTCGACCTCTAGCTGGCAAAGGCACCTCTGGCTTGCGTCTGAGGTTTCGAGCCCTAGTGTGAGCGTATGTGGCATGGAGATAGGGGCTGCGGCTGTGGTTTCGAGCCCTAGTGTGAGCGTATGTGGCATGGAGATAGGGGCACCTTCTCAACCTCGTGGGTTTCCACCGGGCACTCTGGTTTCCTCCCACTGCTAAAGACACCTACACGCAAGCGAATTATTAAAATAAAAATTGAAAACCATACGTTAGTCCCAAAATGGCCTGGTTTGTGGCCATTGGACATTAAACTCCGTCTCTCTCTCTCTCTCTCTCTCTCTCTCTCTCTCTCTCCCTATATCGTCTAGATTTAAAATGTTTGTGGTAAATGATCATCTTTTCCGACAAACAGGAAGCTGGTTATCATTGTCAGTTCTTTCAGTATTGGTAATCGTAATAAAATAAAATAAAACCAAGTATGAACAATCCAAACCATTAGACAAAACTCGAAGTCCTAAAAAACGGTATAGGCAAAAAGTGTAATATGGCAAAATAATGTAATCAGCATATGGACTGTTAACCGTTTACAAAATACAGCGGTAACAGGTGTCCGAAAACAACTATTCCAGGCAGTACAGGTAACCAATGATATCTTCTGTATTCCATGTGGAACCATAGTGTTCTTCCTGTGAACTATAGGTTAATTCGTCTCCAGTTCTTCATTTCCCTTATAGCAACTAACACAGTGTCCATAACGATTTAAAATATCAATTACCTCAAATGTTTGGAAGTTTTAATTTTGCCACACGAAACATTGTACATGTCATCTCGACGTCTCATAATTAGCTATCATTTCGCACCAATATCAATCTTATTACTTATGAGGCATTTTTGAGCCCCCGTCAACACTTTATAGGGCATTCAGAAAGGGTGTGGCCCCATTTTTGCGGTCAGATTTTGCATTTAAAGATTCTGATAGCACCACAACATTTCAAACCTATTTCTGATCATATTACTGATCATTTTGAGTTTTAAAGTGGTCAGATTAGGGATGTGCCCATAGGCGTACGAGGCGGGGGTGGGGGGCTGCCCCCCCCCAATATTTTCATGAAAAATATTCGAAATCTGAAAAGAGCTCAGAATTATGAGATCGGTCATTAGCCGATGAGTTTTTGTAAATGGGGTGGTGGTAGGGGTATGACTTTGTCGGGGGAGACTATGGTCTTGTCGGTAATGAATGCTCAGTTTGTCAGGAAGCGTCGCGCCGTCTGTCGGGTTTTGAATATTTTTCAAATTATGGAAGCGGAAAGAAAGCAGTTCAGTCAATGATGAACGCGTACGCCATCTGAATAGAACTAGCACGTACACATGACCTTTCTCGGTTCTTGAGTACTGTGTTCCCTTTATATTGGATGACGAACTTAAAAAGTATAGACACCGAAGAGCTACCATCCTAACATCTACAGATTTATGGATGTATTTAGAAATATTGAGAAGTGCGAGCGGTCCAAAAATGCTCAATTGACATTAGGAGCGGCACAACCAAAAAGGAGACGAGTATATAAAGAAATAGATAATAGACTGGTCAGGCTAAAGACCAAACTCATAAATAATGAAAAGACACCAATGCAATATTTGGATGCCATTGGACACTTTTTAAAATTGGGATGAACTGTACAATAGATAATCGAACCAGTGATTTGAAATTAGACAATCTAACTAGTGCTTTTAAATTAAACAATCGAATCAGTGCTTTGAAAAATATTATATCTGGTTTTGTTATATAAATTTTTAAATCTTTTTTCCTTTTTGTTTTGATATAATCTGTTATACGCTGTAGTCTAAATGGGTAATGGAAGAATCTATTCTATCTATAGAGAGGGTATATAAGTAGGGATTATAAAACCACCAGACCGTATAATCTGTTGTTATAAGCTGTAGTCGAAATGGGACGTAGTCGAAATGGGAGTACACCAGTCAAATAATCGAAAGAAAGATCACGGCGGCAAAATACAATGTACGTCCTGCTAACAAATAATGGACAAAAAACACGTTAAATTGCATTGCGAGAAAAAGCATGGTCACAGAACCTCTGACATTAAACTTACGAGGATATTAGAGAGTAATCAGAAAATGTTACCGTCTTTCTTTTCTGCTACGAAACAGCAAAATCCGGATTTTACTGATGCTGCATCAACGCGCATCAAATGTGAAATAAGTAATAATCGTTTGACTTGGTCTTCTTTTGGTATAATATAGTGCACAAGATGTAAATAAACTTGAACTAAAATGGTCATCCATACATTAAGAGTATATAAATTTTACACGTTCAAAAAGTCTTCTATCTTGATTCTAGATCTATCTATCTCAGATATGGATAAAAAATGTGAACTGCCATATAATGAAAAACGTGTAAAGGTAAATCGTAATACGGAATATATAGATTGTAAATTTGAACTCTTTTAAAATGGTCATTCATATATTAAAAGTCTTCTATACATCTGAGATCTGGATAAAAAATGTGAAGTCTCATAAAATGAAAATGTGGCAAAATTAAATCGCTCTACTTGTTCTTGTTTTCGTAGTAATAAAAGAGCTTGTATTTTAAAGATGACTTTTTACCAGTTTTTATGCTGCAACTGACATAATTTACTACCCACTTCAAATTACTAGAAAGTATTCGAAATGCCTGGAAATCGCGCCTACGACCGTCTGGTTTTCAAAATTCGTCGAGGGCTTCGCGCCTCCGGCGCTTGCGGGCGGACGGCTTCGACGCACGCCGCTCCGCGGACTCTAATGAATCATATTTGTCGGGAAAATATGCTGCCCCCCCCCTAACAAGTTCGATGTGCCCCACTGAAACCAGTCTGATTTGATATTTTTAGAATCGGCTCGTACATAGCTAACATTTGGCACCAATGACAACTATACGTATATTACTTACGAGACAAATTTTGACCCCCGTCGGCACTTTTTAAGGCAGTCAGAAAAAGGCATGGCCCACTTTTTCCGGTCAGCTTATATTGTTGATATTCATAAATTGTATGGTGACGTTTTGGGAATAATTACGAACCTATTACTTGTGAGGCAAATTTTAGCCCTTTCAGACCTTTTTATCTGCCCCTCCCAGCCAAATTCCCCGCTTAAACCTCAATAGCTGCCAATTAATATGGTCAAACCTTCTATTACTTATGAGGCATTTTTTTATTCTTCACTGGCTCTTGGACAATAAGTAAATTGAAGAAAAAAATCAAATGAAGGATAATCGGCGACTTGTTGACAAGAAACAAGATACAAATTCAAGATTTGATGTAGGAAAATATTTGTAATTAAAATAAACAAGGAAATATAATAAATCTTGAAAATAAGTATTTTGTGTTTTCTGTTCAATTCAGTTCCCGCTAATGATCATATAACAACCAACTAAAAAACGAATAGATATACAGAAAGGACGACATAAAAATGAATTTAATTTTTTTTTTTGCCACGAATAGCTTTCATTCCTTTCGTTTCTTTGCTTTCATATACTTCGTGGGTTTTCAGTTATAAATTGATGACATTTAATTTCAGTTATAGGTTTCTTTTCAGATGAGTTTAAAATTGAATTTCTCCTTCTGCCCGGAACATCATGTTAGTTATCTGAATGACATTAACGGAAATTGCAGCAATATCTCCAATTAACACCGAGTAA
Organism: Patella pellucida; assembly: GCA_917208275.1. Taxonomy (NCBI): domain Eukaryota; kingdom Metazoa; phylum Mollusca; class Gastropoda; family Patellidae; genus Patella; species Patella pellucida. The sequence continues at coordinate 37,989,639 of OU795043.1, read as the reverse complement.
GATGAATATCGTTTTGGATGGCCGAAGACTTCCATTTTTTTCTTCTCGATTTTATATAATAATCATTATTTTTTATATTATATGCCGTGCTTGAAACCCCATACTTCGTTTTCGTGTGTTGATATATTTCGGAAAAAGTGGGGTCAATTTAAAGGATGAAACCGTTCATACAGACTCGGTTTAAATTCGATTTGGATGGCGATATTGATAAAAGTGTTTTGACAGGAAGAAACGATGAGAAACCACCGTTAAATAACCTTTACAATCTATATCGAGCAGTATACAATCTGTGTTAACATCCTTGGAAAATGATGTAGAAGTCCATTTTATATTTCTGGGTCTCGAGGGTGACCGACGTGAAACGAAATCGATGGGACTTCGTTTAACGTATTACTTATCTGCACCACGTGATTCTTGGAAGATGGAGATTGGCCAAAAAGTAGTTGTTCCGCAAAAAAATATATTCCCTTGATTGATTATGCTGGTGCAAAAAGGTTGACAAGCGGAGTTGTTTTTAAAAAAAGATGATTTGATTCTTTTAAATGAATCCATTTTTAGCAGAATTTCTCAACACCTTGTTTATCTTTTTTTATCACATTATATGATAATTTTAGTGTTACGTCCTTATTTTGGACAGATTCTGTGAAATGGCACTTGTCACACGTTTTCCCCATTTATGAAGGTACATCACTCCATAAGACATTAGTTTGCCAATATCGCAATATAAAAACAAACTGCTCCGAGAAATGGGTCAATATAGTTATAATTCGTATTAAAGCGCAAACATCATTGTCTCTTAAACAAGCTGTAATTATACTGTATTCATACGTATGACGTGGAGATTCATGACAAGATTAATTATTAAACAGATTGATTGCAGTAAACTTATAATGACTAAAATACAGCACATTGAGAACTGAATCTTTGTCATATAAAGCAACAACAAAAAATTATAATTACAAAGCATTATTTACAAAGCAAAACAAATATCGCGCTGTGAGATTAAGAAATGATTTTGAAAAAATAATGAGCAACACACATTCTTTTTAAATTCAATCAGAAAACAAGAATACGGTACTTAAATACAATCAGAAAACATGAACAAGGTACTTATGTCGTCTGTATTTGATATGTGCCATTGACGAACCGGTAGTTTGGTAGGTGTAACAGTTTAGCAGATAAAGATATATGAGGAGTTGGATTTTGGTCTGTATCAGATCGCAACTTCTTGCCTTTATAGGCAGTCTCTCATTGCCTTCTATGTGAAATGTGAAATGTTCAATGTTTATGAATCACAAACAGCTTACCACTAAACTGAGTCACATTTCCCGATGTAGTCCGACAAATTGTTCTGCCAATTAATGATAAAGAATCGGGGTCAGAACGTTAGTCATTATTAAAATCAAATCAACTCAAATTCCATGATGTAGACAGAATTTTGTTAATCTCTAAAATAAGAAATTGAAATAATGGTTTTAGAAGGGTATGGTTACCTTTACAATATATTTCAATCAAATTAATCCACTATGAACCTAGAATTAAGCGTTTGAAATTTCGGCCTAGCCACCATTATCTTTACTAAAGTTTATACGATAAAAAAAACATAGTCTCCATTAAAGGGACAACAACACGCTTGCTGGCTTGACTGGCCAAGAAAAAAATAGCCTTATTCGAACTTCCAGATTACACAACAGGTGGGACACTTAAAAGTGTCCCACCTGTTGTGTAAATTATCCATTACATCCTATTTTACTTGTCCAGAGGATTCGAAAATATGTTTAAATCCTAGTTGCATTTGGTAGTGTTTACGTAAAGCTTTTCAAACCATGTAATTGAATTTTCTAATTTTTTTAATTCGGTGTGTTAAGATAAAATTTGTATCATCAATAATTTGGAATATTGTAAAAGATTACAATTTGTTGACCAGAATAAAGATTGGGACATATTTTTCAGTTATAACAAGAGTGGTATTGGGCTTTAAATCACGAATGAAAGTTGAGCAGTAAGTAGGATCATAATTCAGTAAATAACCACCATGGTTTCTGTATCGATACATGCCGATATAACAGTTGACTTAAACTTTGAATGACGGCTTCTGTTAAATTTAATAAACCACAATACTAAGGTTCAACAAAACGCATTAACTGTCTGCCTTTTTCTCAAGACAATTAATGGTTAAACTTTATGGAATAATATTACAGCATGTAAGATCGACGCCTGAAATTTATTTACCTCACAACGACTATATTGAAACAACCAAGTGATTCCTGTGTGATTTGTTGTGTCTTTGTGTTTCTTTAAACAAATGATTTTTTTAGTCAGTTTCATCAAAATTTATGAATTACACTTGGTAGTAAGTATAACGTTTTTTGGGGACTTCGAATTCTGTCTTAAGGTTTGGATTGTTCGTACTTGGTTTTTGTTTTATTCAACAAAATAAAAAAAATATATCGCTACATATATTATTATGTGAAGTCATATTCAACCTCTAATTGCCCCTTTATCTTTAACGTTTTATTGGCACCAAATTGCCTACCAAAATTCCCGTATATGTGTTTTAAAAATATTGACCTTAACGTGGACTTTGGCGATTGGAAACAAGAAAGTGTTATTAAAAGGTGTAATTAAAGTTCACAGTAACTGCTAATCGAAAACAATTCCATTTGTAAGAAGTTGAATAGAATCTGATTAGGTTTTTGAATCAAAACCGAATTAAGTAACGGTCGTTATGTTTGTTCAACGCCCTCTTTCGGGGTTTAAATTGGCCTTGACACTTCTCCTTATCACCTCCCTTCGCTCATTACCGCCATCTTGACTAGCTTTAAGAATACGTTTGGGCAATTTATAAATATTTCACCACAGCACTCACAGACTAATGAACCGACTCCTTGAAAACTAAATTTAGAAGAAATGGTAATTCATCGGTTATCGATTTGCCATAAAAACTTATCTAGAAGAATTTAACAACAGAATTTTATTCACTTGGTTTGTTTAAGCCACCGATTAAAAAAAAATCCCAAGTTGTGTTACTAGGGTAAAGTCAGTTAATGGTGGCAATTAACCTGGTAGTTAAGGTAATCCTTAGTTCAAACAGTTTCCCAGAGACTGTATAAAATAAACATTAATCATCTTCTGTAATGATGCATGGACTTCAAGAGATTTTGACTTCCAACCGCAACCATTCTTCTTAAGGTTAGTTATCATCTTAAAGCAGGTGTTATGAAAAAAATATAAATCTTTTTCTATTGACAAGATTATGGCGTACACGCAGTCGGTGCATCTGAGCTAAAGTACGACCATGCCTCATTTATGCCACTGTTGTTATCAGTCTGATCGACTTAAAAACGTAAAAATCAGAGGTTGAACGTTTCATTGGAAGCTCCATTGGTCAGTTTTGCCCCTCTCTAATCCATGTTAAGATGCCATTCATTTGATTATTTCCTTTTCTGGAACATATTCATTTTGCCGGTATAGTTTTTTCAAACGTACAGCTGGAATTTGTTATTGGCCTTTAACCATTCAGGTAATTGGAAATTCTGTTCCAAACCATCGTCCTCAGTCATAAGCAGTTGCGGTTATCGTGCAAGAGAAAATATATCTTGCTCGTTCCAGAATTTTAGCGTTGTGCTTAAGCGATATATCCGGAATATTTTAATTTTCCCGTTCCGACTGGTCACTGATTTGAACAGATTTATTAACGTATGTGGGTTTGTGCGTAGCATATATTCTGTTATTTTCACCCATTTATCGAATACGTTAACCATCGTTACCCCGCTTGTATCGAATTTCTGCCAATGACAATTAGTATCTTGGTAAAATAGATGTAAATAGTAATATCGTTACAGCTACAATTGCCAAAGGAATATTTTTAGAGTTCAATAATACACGGATTACCATAGTTTTTGTCAGTAGTGCACTATTATACTATAAGATTGTTACCTTTTGACATTAGCGATATGACTCTGGGATAGATCAATATTTTATCACATAAACAGATCAGATGACAGCTTACAATATCCCCTGTTGTTGACTCATATCGTGTCTGCTCTAGCCTCTACTTCTGTTTTCTGACTCCTTGACAGATAAGGGTTACCAAATATAGGGGTGGGATATTAGTAAAACATAATCCAAAAACAATGACATTTGGATGTGATGTTAAGGTTTGTATATTACGTACACGTCTACGACTTCTCGTAGAGCCTGTCTGCGTTATTAAGACTATACACATATCCGTTTTCACCTGTCAGTGATGAAGGAACGCGGACCTGACAAGCAAAGACAGCTGTTAAGTCGTTCGGGTGTAACGAAAAACCGAGGTCCCGTGTACGCACGTAGAAAAATCCTTGACAGCTGGAATTCTATATAAGAGTAGGCCGTAGCGCCGCTGTCCCGGCAAACTCTCCATCAAAGCACACTGAATGGCCGTCTTCATTCGCCCAGTCGGAGCAGAACAGTAGGACGTTAAACCCCATATTATTTCCTTTGTAACGTACTTTCATTAATGACTAATGTTCAAAAAAAAATTGTTAATTTGTGTGTTTTAGTTATATCACAGTTAGTTGCATTGCAAAATAAATTTTGTTAGTTTTTATCTAATATATCAATTATTTTTAATACCACACAATCTGCACTATGCTTCCTCCTGTGAGAAGCGGCTGTGTGGGATCTATGTCCAGTTCAAGTCTGCTTGTATCAATTTTAATCTTCCCGTTTAAATATGATTTGATTAAATGTTGCAGATTAGTGTACATATCAAGTGATTGACAGACGCTCGATGATATGCTGTCAATCATGACTAGATTGCATATCGCGTTTCTTCAATATTCTTCTTCCAACGTGTTATCAATTTGCAATCGTAAGGGGCGAGTCACAATGCAAGATTTCATAGGGTATCTTTTCACATCAAATGCCACAATCTATAGAACTTCGGTTATCCTACTAAGCGGTTTCGTATGTGACCGGGTAAGCGCAATAGCCACACAAGCTTATAAAAATAGACAGGGTCACACGCTTTGCGGCAAATGTTACTTTGAAATCGTGTTACGAATCTAACCAGTAATGACAGTTTGTGTTTAGTTTTTTATTATATATTTTTTTTTAAAAGAAAACGCCCTAAACTGATTTTATTTAGTCAAGTATATCTTGAACATTGTAAACCGATTTTTTTGTTCGATTGCTAAGCTAGAGAACAAGTTTTATTTCCCAAGATCAAATGCAAAAAAGACATGTTCGTCTATTGTGAGTATTGTCAATGCGTAGACGAGGCCATCGGTTTTTCCACCCGACTAAACAATTAAGTAATGGTTCTAATCAATACGAGAATCAAATTAAGAATGCTTTAAGAAATTAAATGTTACATATAGAGATACCGAATAAGAAATGGATAATAACGATTCCTGTACGCCCACAATGGATATTCGTTTAATTTGACACACTCACATTGTGTTTAATGAAAATAAATTGTGGATAACTTGAAGGTAAAATAAAACTACGTGGGCTGTTAACAGATAAGTACATCTTTAAGAATAGTACCATAAGAGAAAGCAAAGCATAATACGTTTCTATATAAACAAGGCACGATTCACGTGGCCAATATTGCACGTGGTAATAGTTTAGGAGGTACACGGCAAAAATATAAAATTAATACTTTTAGACAAATGGCATATGTCAATGGTATAAAAGCTGCCACAGTGGCGACCTTTCATAACCAATAAGAATTATATATCTATGAATTATACCTTATGATTGATGACAGTTTTATCAATGTGTTACTAAAAATACCTCATATACACCAGTCTGGTCATTGCGTATCACTTCACATATCCCGCAGCATATCCTCGTGGTATTTAACATGATTGTTAAGAGACTTTTAGTATAAATTGGTCATATGGAATATTCTGTTACGTTTCTATAGTAACCAATTATTTTGTGTATGATTTATTCCAGTGTTTAATATAGGACCTAATTGCTGAATTGCCTAGCCGAGTTTCTCTCATTCTTTTTCTCTACATATCGAACTGCAGTAATTTAGAATCGTGAAGATATGTAATTTAAATTTCGTGAAAAGAAAGGAAATAGAGAACAGGATTCCATATTATTTCGAATTTATATGTTGATGCCGGTAATCAGAATATCAAAAAATAGTTACACATAATATATTATTTTTTAGGTTGATCAAGCAAAGCAAATCAGATAGGTTTTTTTTCCGATTTGCTACAAATCGGTCGTAGAAACAGTTACGTGGCCATATTGTTCTGGGGAATGGTTACTAATACGAACATAAGTGTTTTGATTCGAAACATTGTCATAATGTTATTTATTGTTAACCTAGGTGGGGGTGGGGATGTAGATATAGGGAAATAAATGGGTATCCGAAATAACTCGTTTTAATTTGATAATCAAAGACACATCTTATGAAAAAATAATATTTATCATCAAACTTATTCAGCTAACAAAACATGAGGAACTTATATAGAAAGTAGATGCTAATTTTAGGCCGGTTGGGGAGGTTCAGAAATTTTTTGGGTCCAAAATGGCCGCTTTATATAAATGAGAATTTTGGGGAATACCAACCATAACCCATTTTAGAAGACTGAACTTGGGTTTAATTTACTTTTTACCCCTCAGACTAGTATTACCCAAAATACTCATTGGTATAAAGCGGCCATTTTGAACTCCGGAAATTTCCAAACCTCCCCAACGAGCCTACAATTAGCATCTCCTAATATAGAAAGATGCACACTCAAACAAAATATAAACCAGATGTCCAGACCAATAAAGGTATGCGATCTCAGATGTACTCCTTCCCCGGTACCGCGGAGTACCAACTTACACTCTTAATATGGTCTCTCCTTTTTTAAATATCTTAAAAGCCTATATAATAGCTGAAATCATTTAATTATTATTTCTTTAGATAACATACCCACGCATGTTGCATACAGAACAGAACAATATAAAGAGATTCAATCTTATGCTCTTACTTTTGTTAATTTTATTTTTTTATCGGAAGGACCGAAATATCCGAAGCACGCTCTGTGCGCAAACTGTTCATTATTGTCAGCTTTCTACACGTCTAGCGGCTGTGTTTTAATGAACCAACTGATTTGGTATTCAAAGCCTAACTATTGTAAAGAGAATAGGTGAAAGAACGGCGTAGATATGTAGTTTTACGTGATTCAGTAATTACAGTGAAAAACTTGAGCCTAATAAGCTCCATTCCTTAAGGCCACGGAACAAACAAATTGACGTGCTCATTTTCAGGGAAATGACTCGTATATGTGTTTATATGGCCACGGACCACCATTGATTTTCAAATTGACTTCATTCTAGTTCTCCACTCTTTGCCAAGATCTAACTTTCCCAAATGTTCTGGAATTGAACCAAATATGGGACAATATTTTGCTTCAAAGCATTGATACGATAGTCTATGGAAGCAGGCTGTGGCCACAGTCTATTATATAACAAACTACACAACCCCATCCCCGCCTCTCACCTACAAGTCTACTATAATTGTCTACGGTCCTGGTTAACCATGCTGTTCGTCAGACTATTAAGCCGAACGTAGGCGATGGAACATTTTAGCCGACCATTCATAAAAACATTGTTTCGATCAATTTGTTCGGCGTCTGCTGGTTCAAAAAACGCGAACAAAAATGTTCCGAAAAAATGTTCGTGAAATCAAACATGTTAGATATTTGGTAATCTGAGTTGAAGCTGGCATTCGAGGAACATATTTTTCACGCAACACCAGACAGCGATCATATACATTAACATATCACGTGATATGCCATTTTGAAATCACGTTATTTTATTAGGCGGTTGCAATGAAGTATGTTAATATACATTGACCAGTAGTGTATTGTTCGAGCGAACTAAAACATTCTTTCGTCTGTGGGACCACGTTCGTCATCCGCGCTGATGTTATGTGGCGTTAGACTTATTGTTCGATCTAAAATATCCGATCGTCTGCGGGGCAATACCTCAAACATTTCGTCGGTCCGGGGACCATGTTGGCCGTCTGTGGAAAACAAAAACAAAAATATTATTTAGGTATTTCTGTTCATCGCCTTAAAGTTCCATCGTCTGCGCTAGACTTTGCGCGTTAACACTTCGTTACGAGCAACGATGATACATCAATAAAAAAAAGTTATCCGGACGGGAATTTTCACTATAATCAACTTTATTCCTTTGGAAATATAAAAACAAGCGTTTTCCCAAGAGATGGATAGAGAACACGCACAAAAATAAAAGCGATTATTAGTACAATAAGTCAGTTATGGTCTGAAATCCCCGAATATCGAACGAAATTGAGATCTCTTGAATATAAACATATATTTTATATCTCATTCAAATCGAACAAAAAAAGTATCAACAAACTTGTACACTATTTGCATTCAAGCAGCGGACAGTTTCGGGGCGATTTTTCCGAAATCCGAACACAATTATCATCAAGGTGTAACGGAGATATATGTAAACGGTTTTTAAAATCGGATAAAAATTGTGACCTGTGATTATTTTGTACAATCAAGGATAATAATGCAGGCAGTTATCTTCTAATATGCGCGTGAATATCGAAAGGAACGGAGATCCTTGGGTCCACATCCTTGATATTACACACTTTTAACCCTATTTGTGGTAACTCCGTGCGACCATTTTGTCCGGCAGTTTCAGTCCGACTTGTCGTACAATCGGGGGCAATAAACCAGGAAGTGACATACAATTCAAGTTTCGTCAAAATAGGATTAAAAATTGCGACCGCTAGAGTGTCAACAAGCTAATAACGGGATTTGTCGTACAATCAGGGGCCATAATCCATGAAGTAACGGTTCAATAGATACCAATTTCGAAAAGACGGAGATGGTACATAAACCTATATTTCAAGTTTCGGATAAAAATTGTGACCTGTAAAGTGTCCACAACAAATTTGTGCGGACGTATAAAAACAAATTTCACACTAAGTAAACGTTTTCGATGCCAACCATCTTGGGAATAAATCCTGCAACCTCTGCACCACCTCGGGTGACGTGCGACAGTGTTCGGAGCAACACTCTAGCCACATGAATTACGTTTGGTGTACCCGTTGTACACCCAAAGAGTCGTCCAAAATCGCCACATATTAAAGTCTCTGAACATCCTCTGGTAGATTTTGTAAGTTACATCTGTAACTGTGATTGTTATCCATAAATATCAGTTTGTTTGTTAAGTATTTACATAGATGGTATATTAAATAAGAGCATGCATCCTTTATTATTAGATTCCATCTCAAAATGAGTACAGGATGAATAGATATCTTTTAAATTTGAAAAATGCTTGATTATATTAAATAGATAAAGGTTTCTGACATTACTTAAAGTGGAATTATTTTCTCTGCTCAAACAAATTTTGTGATCTGGGAAAATAAAGATGGAAGTTTAGGAATTCACATAGACAGAAAACTCTTTGTATAAATCTACTGGCTACACAGTTAAAAATAATAAGGTAGTTTACACCAATTCGGGTGGCAACTAGTTGCCATCTAAATAAGGGTAACTCCTAGCCTTTAGTGGTGTTAACTGATAACACCCAACTAGTGTATCTCATTACACCAATTCAGGTGAAAACTAGTTGCCACTTTCAGCAGTGTAACCTGCCTGATGCACCCAGACAGTGTAATGTTACATCCGTGGTTTAGATAAGCATTACCCCTCAAGAAAGTTTTGAAATTTACACTTCCATTTTAATTATTACACCAGAAAACTTGAAATTGGCTATCGGTCCCTATGATAATTAGTATTTTGGCGTTTGGCGGGACCCAGATTACATATAGACCGTCGGCTACCTAGCTTTATTTTACAACGACACTAAATTGACAAATACCTACCAGACTGATTTAACTTCTACTGCTTATGGGCAATTAGACAATCTGTGTCAATTTACAATGAATATAAACCATGAGGAAAAATCAATACGCATATCCTTACAACTTAGCTTAATAATGTGCTTTATTTAATTATGCATCCACCTGAGCTAAGAATAATTAATTAAGATATTGTACTTGGTAATATTTTGGAACATTAACACGTCTTTAAGGGTATACAAGCTAAAATAATCTATACTTTACTCGTTATGAGTAAACCCTATAAATTGAGCCATAATTTACACCCCAAACAAACGCAAATAAGAGGACACAAATACTTTTGTAATGCAAGATACGGTGTAAACTTGACACCTTATTCGAAGGAAAGTTTCCCTAAAATAATAACACCGGTTGGTGTAAATGCAATGAGGGGTAGCTAATCCCAAACATCCTTTAGCGGCTACAGTTACACCCATCCTTGTGTTCAGTTCTCATGAATATCGATTACACTTTTGTTACCCAATAAAGGGTGTAAAATGAATGTTTTTCTATGATTTTCCCCCAATAAAAGTTACACTCTTTGGTGTAAATGCATCATAACACTGGTAGTGGTGTAGATTATCCAAAACACCCAAGAATTACACCTATTCAGGTGTTAGGTAGTCATGAATATCGGCTACACTTGTACGGTGTAGTTCTTTTAGTTGGTTACCATTAGAAAGGTATTACATTTAAAAACGCTCGCTGTGGTGTAAAGTTTACACTTAATTAACACTGCTTATGGTTTTTAATTACATCCATTTTTCACAGTGTACTTACTATGAAAATTCGGAAATTTTTGGAGCAGGATAATTAAGTCGCATTGCTGCGGCCTTTAAGTACGTCTACTGTAAATGGATTCCATATGTAGATCTGATTGGACAATAGACTCGATTCTTCGCGAGGGGGTACTCTCATGTGAAAATGCAAATTTAAAAAATGTTTCATCGCAGGACCGGTACCATCGGGTCATTTCTGTTTTCCTGTATCCTGGTTTGTAATGCATATTTACACAGTTTAATGGAGCTACATCGCTATTCTTTGGCGCCTAGAAAGTGCCACAAATGAATCGCGACTCATACAACAATTTAATATGAATGTATATAAACAAGTTTACATTCAGTCGTTTCTGTCAGGTCTAACCATGTTTCGGGGGTTGGGATGGCTTAGTTGTCTAGAGTACCGCGTTTCGACCTTTAGCTGGCCGGTCACCTCTGGCTTCCGGCTGTGGTTTCGAGCCCTAGTGTTAGCGTATGTGACATGGGGATAGGGGCGCCATCTCAACCTCGTGGGTTTCCTCCGGGCACCCCGGTTTCCTCCCACTGCTAAAGACCCATACGCGCAAGCGAATTATTGAAATAAAAATTGAAAACCATACGTTAGTCCCAAAATAACTTAGTTTGTGTCGAGTGGACGTTAAACCATCTCTCTCTCTCTCTATCTCTCTCTCTCTCTCTCTAACCAGGTTTGTTAAGCCTAGTTCATCGAGTGCGCTTCACACAAATGGCACCCGGGAGCAATCTTTCGTGCGATTCGTGTGCCAATTTTAAAATTTTCATTCTGTGTTAAATTGATTTAAATTGACCAATAAATCGTGCTTGCAATGTGGATGACAGTGGATGATATTGAGTTAAAGACTTGCCTCCTTTAAGGGAGTGAAGAATGATGTTATCATGTTTATTGTCAATTTATGCGAATCGAGACGTAGACGAAAACAAATTAGATTATGTTAACAGCGAGTGGATTTATTTCCATAACTAAAAGGGAAAAGGGGAATACCCTGTAAAGATGCAAGAAAATCATTAATATAATAATCATTATTCATTCTTGAAGCGTCTTCAAAATCATAGGTTCTTTTTTATGGCATCGGCCATCATCAGATCACACACTAATGCGATGTAATTTGGTAACAGGTGCAATTATGTCTTCATAAGGAGACACAAGGTGCAAGAAAAGATAAAGAAATTATTAGCTATTAGATTAAATATCTCATTTATGCTCCCTTTTCCTTGTCTTAATCCTATAAATAAACTCGGTTGTATAATAGATTTTATTTGAAAAAGAAGAAACAAATTCAAAATTTAAATCTGTACTATAAATCGAAATCGTTTTTGTTTGTTGATCTCATGAATAAACTGAAGTATTAAAGCGATTATAAATAGGAAATGTTTCTGCAATGAATGGATTTGTGCTATCGTTTGAAGACCTAATATATCACTGAAAACGATAGGAGTTAATGTCCACTTAATAATTCCTAACCATTATCATTTTGAACAAACAAATGAATAACACTTATATTCAAAAATAAGTTGTAATCGCTTTATTATCTGAATATAAATTGCATTTGGCCCAACTAGCCGGTATGTTACATAAAGCCGGTCATTGAGTCAACTGGCGTGGTTTCGAATCCCCGGTTGTACATGGTAAGGAGTAGGGTCGCCTGTCCAGCCTCGTGGGTTTTCTCCGGGTCCTCCGGTTTTCTCCCACTGCTAAAGACTATGCGCAAGCGAATTATTGAAATAAACTTAAACCATATGTTAGTCACGAAATGACCTAGTCTGTGTCGAGCGGACGTTAAACCCCCCTTTTTATATCTTTTTTTAGACATTCAAACGTAGTCTTATATTAAAGACGACTGTAAATGTAAGATTGTTTATTTATTCCTTGAGTATTTATTTATTACGAATAGCTCAAATTAGTGGAAGAACATCGCTTACATGAATTATAACAAGTTTTTTGAATCAGGTTTTTTGAGTGTAAGACAAACCTTTACAACATATATCTTACATCTTGCATATTATTGAAAACCACAGCCCTTGCAGTCGTCACCAGCCCTGGCAATCTGTGAAGAAATTTTAATGAATAAAGGCCTAATGAAAATTGGTATGTGGCCTATCAATATTTCCATAGGCTTAGTAAAAAATATGTCAAGAGCAAACTGTGAACAAATTGTACATTTGATTTTACTGAAACGAATGAGTAAGAAACTAAAGTAATGTATAGCGTCCATTTCTTATAAACAGTTGAATTCCAAAACAACATGGGTTTTTTTTGGGGGGGGGGGTAAAAAGAAAGAAAACATGCGCTTTTAATTACACTGTTGCAAGACATTGAATCCCGGGAAATTGTCAGGCGAGTTGTTCAATATTTAATATACAATCTTAAGACACAAGCTATGAACCTTTATGTAATTCATTCGGTACTGAAAACAATCATGATAGCCTGTACTTTTTGTCAATCTTATTTAGTCTGTTCCCTTGTTTATCAGATTGTTGTGAGCTGCGGAACGCTATATAATCAAATTTCAACAAAAAACCTATTTCGTTATCATTTTTATAGTAACAATCTCTTTTTTGTGCGTTTCCGATCAATTTTAGTAATTTCCGGCGTATTTGAAATAGATGTCGGCCAACAAAATTGTTAATCCATCAAAGAGGAGAGGTGATACCCCGTAACGATTTGGGACAGAATGAAGCCTGCTCGAGGAGGCATGTTTCCGGGGAATCACCTGACCGTCAATAATAGTGAAAAAGTTCGAGGAACTTCAAAGCTGTATGTATACATGTAATAGTGAGAACCCGGGATAACTACGGGACATTTGTTTATATAGTTCTTTCAACATGACGTATTACGTGTGCATTATAGAGTTACATGTATAAGCTCAATTATTTTTCCGAATTTTGTATTCGGTGAGTATATATACAGTGAAAACGACACGAAATTTGGACACGTGTTTCAATCAGAACGAACATTATATAAACTGGACATGGCATTTGACACTGTCTATCAACCAATGAAATTGATCTTGTCTACGATGTCAAGAACCTGTTGAGCCAAAACAAAACCGCAACGTGGTCAAAAGCTTAAACAACAACTTCACAGATTGTGTAATCTGATTCCTTATTCTGATTGGCCGATTCCAATGGGAGCAGAACATGACTGTCTTTAATCTATGTTACGTCAGATAAACACTCATTCTCTTGTGCTAACATTCTGTTAATTGTATTATAAAATCAATCTTTTCTTTATTTCCATGCCAAAAAATTGTCGTTGTCTTATCGATCTACTGAACACAAGACAAATATCATAATATCATCCATTCTTAAGATAATCTATTCTATTTTACAGGTCAAAACCCTAGTTCTATGTCCTGGACGAGATTTCTCGTGACATCACGTTATTACAGATTGTACCTCCAGACACCAGAGAGTTAACTAGGAGAAGACCATTTAAATTTTCCACTTGACTGGCAAGGAAGTAATGGAAGAATAATTAATCCCGCGTGATTTAGCGTGAAAAAACGTTTTTGACATCAAGATTCAAGAACCGGATATAGTTCTGCTTTAATCTAGAGTTTGTTTGTCTCTTGGCCTTTTCTTCTGTTCGATTTCAGAAATTGGCTAGAGACGATCGCGATTGTGAATAATTTGGTTTAATGTGATTCACGGTATGAAATCGTGTTATTGTGATGTTCCGTCTAGGATCAACGAGACCATAATGTATTTGTAATTACCCAATACCTTTCTTGTTAAAGTTTCAAAGGCACAAGATCTATTTCGCTAGACGATATGGAACCGCGGTGTATCTACGGGTGATATATATTGTTTTTGATTGCCAGATTCCGAAATTACAGTGCAGAGAGTTTAAACACAAATAATAAAATCGCGTACAGTGGGGTTGAAAATTTGACGAATTCCGAAAGTTTAAGTGTGAGTTTTTATAACGGACGCGAACCCACCTAGAAAGTGTTTGACATAACCTTGGAGTGGCGGTTTAGTTTAAACATTAATGTGAAACCCACTGAAGATACATTTCACTCGCCCGGGTGGTTACCAAGGTTTTCGATATATGAGACGTACGACGAAATAACTATATTGAATCTAATCAAATTAATCTGTCCATAGCTCTACCGAAGGCTGAAATATAACCCGAATAAAGTTCCTGGTGTAATGACAGCAATGTGTTGTTGTGCGGTTATCGATATATTATGGAATAACTATACTGATCGAAGCCAAACAGAATTCATTTAAAAAACTGAAAATCGTCGTCGGATTACTGACTATCATTTATAAGCAACGGGGAAGACTTGTAGAAAGTGTGGAATATTGTTTGAACAGTATGAAGGTATTCATAGATATTGTGTGGACATAAATATGTCAAGAATTTGAAACGGGATGACCATACAGTTTGATTACATATCGGCTATTGTGTGCAGTATTGCTCTTTGTGAAATACTTCATTATGGATATCAAATGCTGTTTTTTTGGTCGTTCGTCATGGTTAAAATCGCACCGAAAGTCGCAAACATCGTCTCAGTGCCAATCTATATCGTTCCCAGTAACAAGTACAGCTTCGTTCCATATCTGAAGATTTGAGTTACTTTGCTTAACATTTACCGAATACCAACTAATGCGGCAGCCAGTGCATGGTTGATATACATGAATATACTTTTTCTTAGCTAATTGAAGTGGCGTGGCGTGTTCCATTTTCGGTGTTACTGCCGACTTAAAGTTGTAATCAAATATAGAAACAAAACAAAAAAAGTTATAACCAACAAAGAGGTTTCAATATTTCACGAAGTTGAAATATATGTTGTTAGTTTTGTATAAAAGTGTAACCAACGGGATTTCAATAAAAAAAGAAACCCCTTAAAACATCGTTATCATTAGATTAGGCATGTTAATAATTGACTGCTTGTATTCCGCATATAAACTAAAGGTATTTGTAAGAACGCTTTAATACAGTTTTAGAGGAGAACAAGGAACTAAAAACGCTAATAACCCCAGATTTATGAAGTTAATGTATAACTAACAGCGAGACTATATATTGAACATATATTTACCTTAACAAATTTAAAGAAAAATATAGCACCATGGATGAGACTGCGTTAGAAATGAAGGGAGTGATGGAGTTCGGCGGGGAAATGCAAATGGCCGCTAATAATTCGAGTCATGCTATACCACCACTTCTTCACATCTTAGATAAATTTCCGGAGAATTATGCGGTTATAATAAATGGATATTTATCACCAATATTAGTGTTTCTGACGATCGTGACCAACTCTTTGGTGTGTATTGTTTTACTAAAAAGGAACATGAGATCGCCCACTAATACTCTGCTCGTAGGAATGGCCATCTCGGATATGTTAACGGGGGTGTTTCCGTTGCCTATATTTCTACAGTTTTTCGCCACCGATCGTTTACGAGAATATATACCGTACAGATGGTGTTATGCGTACATGTACTTAGCAGAATATATACCAACAATCTTTCACACAGCTTCAATATGGCTAACCATGGCTCTGGCCATCCAGCGCTATATTTATGTTTGTCATTCTTTTAAAGCGCGTGTGTGGTGTACTATTCCCAACGCTATTCTTGTGTCGATTGCGGTTTACGTCATTGCAACCCTTAGTCAGTGTTCCCGGTTTTTTGAAGCTTCGTTTTTTCCCATAGAGGTGTCATCTCATGTTCACGTAAACCAGACTGTTGTTGGCTGCGTCCAAATGTATGCTAGCTGGGTTTTGTTAGATATGAAAATCTATATGAGTATTTATTTTTGGTTCCGTGTTCTCTTTATTCACTTAATCCCTTGTAGCTTTTTAGTAGTCATGAACGCGCTTTTAATCTACGCCATGCGTGTGGCGCAAGTACGGCGCATGCAACTACTGCGTCAGAACAAAAAGAGCGAATCTAAAAAGTTGAAAGACAGTAATTGTACGACGTTAATGCTTGTCGCTGTTGTTGGACTGTTTCTTTTAGTGGAGTTCCCGCTAGGTATATTGATGATAATAATGATTATTTCTAATACGTTTGATATCAACATTATAGAACCTCATACTTTGAAAACACTGTCTATATTCTCTAACTTATTCATATTATTAAGTTATCCACTCAACTTTTTTATTTACTGTGGTATGAGTAAACAATTCAGAGAAACTTTTAAGCGCCTGTTTATAGGGGGTCAAGCTCCAATGGATCGCGAATATTCAGCCTACATGACACTCCCGACAGGAACAGAGAACGGAAAGACTGCCGTTACCACAGGAAATGAGACTGCCTTGTAGAACTAGAAATAAAAATGTAATGTATTGTACCAAGAACAGAAAACGTGACGTGATAGAAATAATGGCGCAGTGTTTCTTATCTAGTTTGTTCAGACCAAATGGGAAAGTTCAATTTCAACAAACAATGAAAAATGTGGCGTTTTGCGATGCCTTAAGTGCTGTAAGCCCGGAAAAGTACGAATCAAGTCGAAGTGGTTGTTATTCTCCATAGGACTCGAAGCTGATTTCTGGTCTAACCACATACGATTAAATCAAGAGGATGCGTGTATGAGTTCAAGTTAGTAGTCGTACCTAGTAGAGAAACTTGTAGGTATATTAACGCAGTTGATCACCACAGGAACTAATTTGTGTGGACAGTTACGTTGGATTTTGGATATTCTATAAATATACCAATAAAACATTACAATATGTGTGATATTGTTTTTAGCTTGAACATGGTTTAGGTAATAGGCAATAGCTATATTGGCCATATACGCGAATATCTTTTGAGACCTTTCAACTATCTACCAGTGACGCACGAAGTCGATGTTAGTCCCATTTAATAACTGATATGAGGTTAAGCGGATTGTTGACAAATATATTTCAAATTTGAAGTAATTAGGATCAAATGGATAACATTGTGGCGAACCGTTGTCATGGATTTTCTCTGAAATGCCAAAGTTGTGTACATTATACTGACATGGTGATTTTAGTTTGTGGTGTACCGCGCTGCCGAACAGTTTGAATGTTTATTGTTAAGATTGAAAAACAATGTGTCATGATCATTGGTTATCTTGAATCATGGCATTTATTCCTTTGCTTTGTAATAAACAGGGATAGACTCTATTACTCCTAAAGATTGTGTGCATAGACTTTGGACACGTGCTGTATGTTCACACAAATAAATTGTGGATTTGTTTAGTCCAGGTCAGCCTAGATTGTATTGTGTCAGTAGAGTAAATGATGTGAGACTGTAAGCGCCTTAATTCTGGCAATCTTCAATAATTCTGAATTCCTGATAAGAAGCGAATAATCTTCGTATTGTGCTGAACTGACTAGAGACTTAGCGCTAAATAAGAACATTTCAGAACCGTGACAAGTCATTTAATATTTTTAATCTCGGGAGTAATCTGTCATGTGACAGAGATAGAGTTTTCGTATTCGGTCCATTTTTGATTAGTGAATCGGTGGTGACTTTTAATTCAAATTGCCGTTCACGAATATGACATCCATATTTTAAGTGTGGTTGACCATGTCAGGGAGAGATAATTGTAACATCCACTAGACACAAACTAGGTCATTCGGGACTAACAAATGGTCCAATTATATTTCACAATAATTCGCATGCGTGTAGAAAACCCACGAGGCTGGACAGGTCCCTCTACTCGTTTTCACGTACAAGCGGGGAATCGAAAACACGCCACTACACTCAATGACAGACGTTTTGATAAAACGCGATAACCATTCGAGACACATTGTTACTTGTCAAATAAACTAGTAGTCTGGTTGGTGTTGAAATTAATATAATTTGGTTGGTGTCGAAATATTTGAAATTCAGAAATAAAATTCAACTGAATGGGTTACATGCAAAAGAAAATGACTTTAAATACTTTCATTTGAATAATATAATGTAACTTGCATGATATTTTTTGTGGTAGAACGTAACTAACTGTATTGGCGACACAAATTATAAATCCAATAGTAAAACATTTAATGTTATCTGCCAGTGTTGTATCAAATCTTAAGATAACGAATACGTAAACGGTTAAGATGATAAGTTAATATGTCGATAAACTAATATGGCACAGGGACTTAAATGCAGGCGCATGAAGATTTTAATTCACTTGCAATTCATGTAAGCTTGTTGACGAATTGCAGTTATAATAAATGGAGATGTTTAGTAATACAATTAATTAGTTATCGTGCAAACCAGAAATTGATTAGTAATCCCAGAAAGGACTATTATCATGGATGGTTACAAATAAAAGTATTATCCATGGTAAACGTATTTATTATCGATGCTGACAAAGCTATAGAATTTGTATTGAGCCATACAGCCTCGCTGAACTGTTACATCATCACTGACATGAAGAAATAGATTGTCATGCATGTGAGTGTTCTATCGATTAACTGTGAACTTTTTTGAGTGAAATTAATATGATAATAGAGAACGTGTAAAAAATACAAATGTTGAATTCAAAACGTCGAACATTAGGCTACCGTGAGTTTGAAATAGTGGAAAGGTGAAATGATGTGATTAGAAACTGAAATAACTTACTGAAAGATGAGAACATGATTAGCAATAACTGGTTGAAAGATACTCAATGAAATGGGGCTTAACATCCTACATATCTAACCTAACCGGGGGAATGATGGCGAATATGCTTGTAGTTGGGTGCGGTCCTATAATCAGTAATTAATTCCAACAATATTTGTTAGAAGTGATATAAAACATGGTTAGCTTTTGCCCCATGCATGATGCACATTGTTAAAAACTAGTTAAAGGAACTGTCCCGAATAGAACAGAGCCTCAAAAATAAAAGTCTGATTCTGTATGAAATTTTAACGCCAAAATATAGAAGAATGGTGTATATACCCTGACTCAAAATTTAAGCTCAAAATATTGAGTCGTTTGGACGTTAACGTTAAAACAGCTTATCCAGACACCTAACCCTTTTAAGATTTCGGGTTAATTCTTTCGTTGGGTGACCCAATAATCGATTCCCGTTCCTTTAGAGATCCAAACGGTGAATGATCCATATTTTGTACTTAATAACAAAAAGTTTATTTTTAATGGATTTTAACACAAACTTAAAGAGTTTTATTCTCAAAAACATTATCGGGATTGACCCTTTAAATGGGAGCGGTGCATGTTACGTCGTATATTTGTGGACAAGTACGCTTTGGTCTTGGATGTGTTATACTTTAGAAATGGTGTAAAGTGTGGCGGTACTCTGTCTCGTGCATGACAAACATTATCACTAATAGCTGAATGCATGTGCATAGCTTTTATGTTGATTAGTCTGCATGGGTTTTAAGTGTGTTCTACCTGAATCTAGATTGTCGATCCTTAAATAGAGAAGCATATATATGCATAACAATATAAATGTAGAACGTATAAATGAAAGAATATAAATAAGGTTTAAACAGCCTTTAAATGAATTGGCATTATGATATAAAGCACGTTTTCAAGTCCGAATGTGAGTTATTTAGACTAATATCATTAGTATTGAACGAAACCGGTTGTGATTTTTGACAAATAAAGGGCTAGTGAGTTACTGAATTAATCGTTGATTAAGTGTATAAAAGTGATACATGTCACGGAGTGCCACTTAGAAGATGATGAATTTGAAGATGTATAAACGCAGGACTATTTACAAGCTTTAATGACGTCAGTGCCGTGCGCAAGAAAACATTTTGAAAGAATGGTCTGAGTTTTTCATGGCGAACCATTTAACTCAAATAACTCTTTCAAAAAGTTGCTGTTTTGAAAGGGTTTTAGAAATTGAAGCCTTGCAACAATATAATTCAACTAGAAGCATTGCCTTGGTCTTGAAAACAGAAGCCAGTGAACAAAATCGAATTCTGATTATTTTAATGGCTACGTATTGAATGTCTTTGGTGTGTGTAGTCCTCAAAAACAAATTACATGGATGTTACTATTAATGTGTGCTCAATCTGAACTTATTTTCAAATAAACTAATTCTTTGTTGCATCCTTACTCTTTTGGATATTGAATATCATTACCTTCATGTGAATCAGAAAATAATCAAAGGATTGGAATTCACGAAAACCTGCATATTCCTTAAATATTCCAAAGACAGTATTTGTCGAGCGACGACCCATGAACTCGTGTTTCTAGTACACTATATTATTATCAGTTCCTTTGTCACAGAAACTTTGTGAAATTCAGACAATATCATATCGGACTTGCATTAAAAGTAAAAATATGTTTCATGATTGTAAAATGTCTTTTTTTTTATCAAGGATAATTAATTATATAGAGCGAGCGATCAGTGTATATGTGCAATAGTACATGTACGGGAAACCAATTAAAATTCGACAGACATAACCTTTGAGCTGGGTGGTATCACAAAGCAAACCACCAACTACATGGTTAGATTCCGCTTCGTCAAGTTAGGACATATTCGTGGTTCGGTGTATCATAATTGATCATAAGCTTCATATTCACTAGAATGAGACATATTGAGGCACAAAGACTCTACTGAATTCATGTTGGATTCGTCATACACAATGAGATTCGGTTTTGTATATATGTAGAACTGCAGACTATACATTGGTAGAACATGTTTAAGTATCAATATAATTGAGGCTACGGAGCACATTTGAATGCAAACGTATGAACATTGTAAAATTATTTGTTCAGGGCATATTGTCTTTAAAATTGTCTACAATGGAATTCCATTGATATTGTTTCAGAACAGAACAGTTGACACTTGTGTATATTCAGATAATAACTTTCAGGTTTTCGACTGACTATAAGAATATAAGTATTTTGTGAAATATAATTTCAAATATAATGAAATTGAACGTAACCATTTTTGTTTCAAAATTCTGCATACTCATTGGAGAACGTTTTAATATTGTGAACTACATCACCATGAAAGTGGACGTTAATCCATTGTATAGGGTGATATTGTAAATATTCTCTTAATATTATCATTAAGAATATGTAAGTTACCAAATATTATGTAATTTACAGCTGTTTGCCGGTTTCAAATAAAATAATAATATTAATGTAATAAATTATTACAGTACTCATGTTATAATGCATAATATGTTGAATTGTCATTTTTTTTATTTGTGTGCATATATATATATATATATATAAACGTACACAATGGCAGTCATGTATTTAATTAGATAATGTCAATAATTATTTATTAGATGTAATAATCTTTAAGATTATGATACCTGCATAATATAAATTGTCTCATAATATATGTAAATAATATATAGCCTGTTTATATGTACCTTTATATTTATGTGTAAAACGTTCGGAATAAATACATGTACATGTATATTAATAAATTAATGTCATATATATATCATTATTTAAATGATAAATGTACGTCTAAAACGTAGAAATACTCTTAAGCATCTATTTAAAAGTAATGAATATGTGTATATAATAAATAATTCGTACACGAAATGTGAACATTAGGCTGTACTACTAATGCATTATGTATTACATTTTTATTATTAAAATTAGTGTATCCATATGGAAATTGTACGATGACGTGGTCAAATTTGTACTTGTGTACAAGTATTATATTATTGTACAAGTATTACATTATGTGATGCATACATATTGATACGCTGTTATTTGTTTATAATATTTAATCCTTGTGTGCTGTTAATTACTTGAATAGTATAATGATTTTTGTTCATGCTAATAATATAGATATTATAGAGATACATATAATAATAATTGGGGGTCTATACACGTCATTTATACGATTATAATCGCCATTCATATGAATATAATCGCCATTCATATGAATATAATCGTCATTCATATGAATATAATCGTCATTCATATGAATATAATCGTTATTCATATGAAACTAATCGTTAATCATGTGAATACAATAGTTTTTCATTAGAATACAATCGTTATTCATATGAATATAATGAATCTAATCGTTATTCATATTAATATAATCGGTATTCATTTGGATCTAATACATATTCATTTGAATCTAATATATATTCATTTGAATCTAATATGTATTCATTTGAATCTAATTCATATTCATATGAATCTAATTGATAGATATATATATGATATATGAATATAATTGAATCTAATTGATATTCATATAAATCTAATAGATAGATATATATATGATATATGAATATAATCGTTATTAATATGAGTACCTCATTCATCTGAAGATAATCGTTATTTATCTGAAGATAATCGTTATTTATCTGAAGATAATCGTTATTTATCTGAAGATAATCGTTATTTATCTGAAGATAATCGTTATTTATCTGAAGATAATCGTTATTTATCTGAATAAAATCGTTATTCATCTGAATAAAATCGTTATTCATCTGAATAAAATCGTTATTCATCGGAATAAAATCGTTATTCATCGGAATATAATCGTTATTTAACTTAATATAATCGTTATTCATCTGAATATAATCGTTATTCATCTGAATATAATCGTTATTCATCTGAATATTATAGTTATTTATCTGAATATATAGTTATTTATCTGAATATTATAGTTATTTATCTGAATATTATAGTTATTCATATAAATATAATCGTAAAGAGTTGTTATTCGGATGGATAAAATTGGGTGATTATTATGGTTATCAATATGGATGTTATTCAAATTAATATATCTTTAGTTTTTATTCATATGGATACACTTGTTACACTTATTTTAATAGACCTTTAAGGATACGTAATGATGAATATAATATTTATTCAAATGAATGTATAAATGTTACCATATCTAAATGATATATTTGCTGTTCTCTTAATGAATATAGTTATTCTAATCTGTATATTCAGACTTTATGATCATTCTTGGTTTGCAAACCAATTCTGCGTCCTTGCCTTTTTGCTTTGCCCAGCATATGGGGTTTTGTGTTGTTTTGTTGAAATTAAATAAAGTTTTCATATGAAAAGTTGTTAGATTCTGAGTAGCCGAGTAATTAGTATTCGACGTTTGAACTTACGTCACTAGTACTGCAAGGATAATC
Source organism: Patella pellucida (assembly GCA_917208275.1). Taxonomy (NCBI): domain Eukaryota; kingdom Metazoa; phylum Mollusca; class Gastropoda; family Patellidae; genus Patella; species Patella pellucida. The sequence continues at coordinate 37,965,976 of OU795043.1, read as the reverse complement.
TTTGTGACATGGGATGATATATGAAACTACCGGATATACATTCAGATAACTTATAGTTGATATCGTTGTGAAACTTACACGCCCTTTTCTAAGTCAATAGGCAGATTGGGACAACGACCCGTTACTGCCAATTTATCATTGGTATGAACGACCCGTTACTGACAGTTAGGAATTACAGCTACGGTTTTGCTACAATCTGCTGTATCTACCTTTTTCTTACAACTCAAATCTGACCAAGTGTTCGAATGTTCAGCCCCCTCTCTCGTGATCTGACTGACCAGCTGCTAACGGCAGGGGCCCACATAATGTCCATCCGTACTGACAATGTTTGCTTTGGTGAACAGATTCCAATTATTTTCAGGTTGTTTGTTCCAGACAAAAGTGGCATGTACCTAATATTAAAGATAACAATATGAATCTGAGATTACTTTTGTTGACAATAACCTCCAGATGCTCATACAAAATTGAGGGAAAGGATGCGTAAAAAGGATTATTTTGAACTTAACTCTAAAGCCAGTAGGTAACCAAAATGATAAGACATGACACAATTATATGGAATACAAGTTACTTTATCATAAAGACGAGAGAACCCTCCTCGAAACGTCGCTGAAATAAACTCTATAAGTTGTATTCCATATAATTGTGTAATGTGTTATTCTCACCCACAGACCCGAAGCCAGAAACCAAAATTTAGCCGACATAGGGGGCGAGGAAGATAAATTTCCGACAACAAAAAATCAATGAACGAAGGTCATCGCCGAGTGCCGTAAGCAGGAGGAGGGGAGAGCACGAAAATTAGAAGCTGTGAGAGTGAATTTAGGCCTCTATATAGCCTAGGTTGAATAGTGGGTTTCTTGTTTACAAAGAAATGACATGCAGGTGGCGAATGTGTAGGAAAATTAAGAATTTCTGTCCGACATTAACTATCTCTCGGCCGAATTAGAAAGGATATGTCGTACTAAAACTCTCTCCCGGCGAAAAAGCGAGCATAGCTAACCAGCGATTTTTTTTCCGATGCAGACAAAAAATTCCGACAGGAACGGTCATGGGGGGCGGCTTGCCCCCCCCCCCCCCGGCCCCCCACTAGCCTCGGGCCTGCTCACCCAGTTACTAAATGCCACTAAAACAATTTAACCAAAAAGATAACAAAGCAGATTTTGTAGTACAGGAAGCATAATAGGTTGGTTTAAGTTGTTAACCTAATTGCTGTTTATAAAGTAATGTGTAAGGAACACCAGAGAGCAAACGATCTACTTGCTGTTTCTGCAACATGTTAATGACACCTTTTCCGTCCTTTGATTACATAATTCGAATTTATTTCCTTAGAATACAGTACAGTGTACAGTTTCATTAAATCAATCTTAACCGAGTTCGATAATGAGCATTTTCTGCTCAGAGTAAGCTGGGGCCTGTTTCACGAAATTTTAACTTAAGATAAAATCCAAATTTTAGTACATACTTAAATCTGATTGGCTAAGCGCTAAAATCAATCTAATACTATCCAATCGAATTACTAAAATCGGATTGTATCTTAGTTAAAATTTCGTGAAACAGGCCCCAGGACGATGCGCAATTTGATTGGTCGGAGCTCGATAACTATGAGTATGGTGAAAATTAATGTATAGGTTCATTACATCAATACCCGGACTAAGTTCAATGATCGGCATTTTCTGCTTAGACTAAGTAGAGACTTCAAACTGAAATTTGGTCGAGACTTTGGAACATAATAACTCTCATATTAAGTTTATTGAGGTGAATGCCTTGACGGTGTTCGATCATACATATTTTCACTCAGTCTAAGCAAAGATAAGCCACGTGCATGTCTTGACAAGATAACTTTGATTTTAACTAATGGAGAGTGTTGAAGTTAAGTACTTGTTACTTCAAAACTTTGACTGGTTTCGATCGTGAACATTTTCTGCTTAGACTAAAGCTGCGTTTACACTGCATGCGCATTCAATGTAAATCCGGAATTCGGATTGTTTTCTCGGATTAAAAGCGGTTTATTCGGATTAAATTCGGAATGAAAAGCGCTACACTGAATGCACAGTTAAAGTCATTCATATCCAAGATGGATGCGCCAAACATTCGTATTGGTGATCTTAGGTTGCTTATGTTTAATTTCATGAAGAAAGCAACGCTACAACAGCGACGCCGGGTCTTAATTCCTCGAGACCTTGCCATGCAGCGTTGGCTCCAAAATCAAGTAGGAATGAGGACGATGACTCTTTTGGTAAATCGTTTGCTATACTTAACACGTATGTACATGTATTTCACTCTTGACTAGCGAAGATACATTTCATAATTGAAATGTAATGAAATAGGGTTAAACTTCCTACTGTTCTGGTCCGACAGGGCTTATAAAGAATGACATAGACCATTTTCCCAGGACAGCGGCGCTATGGCCTACGCTTTTAGCGAATTGGCATGGAGTAACCACGCCGGAAAATCACGATAAACGTTTTCTGTCAACACCGTGAGCTAATCCCCGACCACCAGACAAGGAAGCCAGTTTCTTACCCACTGAACCATCATGGCTCCCATTTCATGCTAGAGAGGGTCTAGACCGTGAATGGTCAGCTGTGATCTGAACACACTCATCTTTGTATTCAGATTTTTATATGCCCACATTGGTCGTTTATTATCGTCGCCCCCGCCGGACACGCTAGAGACTGATGTTAATATCTGATTGACTTATGCACAGTATTAAAAGTCATGGATGAAGAATTCATTGATTTTGAACGATTTACGATAATTACTGCCAGAGTTATGGCCCATGATATTAAATGTTACTATAGGGCAGAACTCGTAATCAGAATTTAGTGTGCTGTAAATGTTTGCATTACTGACAAAAGGAAAAGTATGCCACAACCCTTGTTGACGGCTCAGAGGACTTAGCTGCTGAGGGCGTATGTTTCGTTGTCTGGCAACCTATCTATGAACAGGTTATGTTATCGCAGTATTTGTTTCAGTGACGACGGGCTACAGCTATGTAGGCTTCATCCCAACTGATTTCTGTTTGTAATATTGTTTTTTATTTATTTGCAGAATATTGACCCTGGCCGTAATCCCCGTCGCCTTTGGGTGAAATATCGTCTTCGGAATTATTGACACGAAATATATCATGGCGAACTTTGGGGAGAAAGCGATTGGCGAGAGAACCTTCGCATGTCAAGGGCCACGTTCGAGATAATTTGTAATTTGGTGAGACCAGCCATTGAAAAACAAGATACATGACCCCAGAGGCCACAGTGTCTCGCCGCAAACGACTGGCTGTACCATTTTGGAAACTGACAACAGTTACAAGACTCTGGGACATACATTTGGACACTTAAATCTTGACTGCGAATAACACGAATCGAAATAATTGTTCCGGGTTGAATTCGGAAAAATATACGGATTCGTTAATTCAGATTCAGTGGGCAAGACGCTAACTCGCTAGCCTGGAGGTCGCGCGAACGATCCCTGCATTGGACGAGAAAGTTCATCGGGATTTTCCGACGTGGTTTCCCCTTGTCATGTTTCGCCTTTTAATTAATTCGAATTCATTTCATTAGAATGTAATTCTGTCAATGCTTGTATGTTTCTTTTATACCGTGAGACATAAATTTTTCTTCTTTTAGCATTCAACACTTTATTGTGTTATTTTATTTTTATAACAGCCATAAAACAGTTTATGGCGTATCATTAAATTAATGACGGCTTTGATAAATACACCATTACGCGTAAAACTGGAACATTTCAGAAATTAATTTTTTGTCTACTTGGAAACTAGTGATCACATAACAGTTTTCAATGTTTGGTTTGAGCAATATGGGAATGAAATTGATATGATTATAAAATAAGAAATCCTTGCTTGTAAATATGTGATTGGTCGAACTTAAAGACAAAAGAAAAACAACTCAGATGACTGACAGTAATGTTGACACAACGTCAATATTTCTTGAACAACTGGTAAAAATCTATAATTATTATTTAGAGACTGCATAAATCTCCACAAGAGATAACTATTAAGGGTCACGAAGAAATAGCTTTCCTTTCACGTTTAAAATAACGCTGTGCATTATTTTCGAATAGTTTTCTGGAAAAAGTCGGATTTGTAAAATTAAAAATATGCTTGTCAGGTAACGATGCGTGAAGATTTGCGATTTGCCAGGTAACGATGCGTGAAGATTTGCGAAAGAAGGTACACAGTCATACTAAGTTCTACGTTTATATATTACGCATTGATTGCACTTATATGCAAAGAACTCTTAACCATGCTATATATTGGTTAAAGTTGTATTTGCTGAATATTTTAATTGTTATACTAGTGCAATTAATAACGAAATCCTACTTAAATTGCAAAGATTAAACCTCTTCGAGGTTCAATGAAATTAAACCAGCGGTTACCAGGGAAGATTCCCCCACAGTTTGCATGAGATGGATAGAGAACAAGCTAAAAAAAGAAAGATTTTTCGTACAATTAAGGGACATAATCCAGGAAGTTCGTTGGCAACCTATTCAGAACAAAGACAACAGTAGCCCAAACTCATCTACTTTCATCAACTTAAAGAATCCAACGAAATCCAATGAAAGTAGAATATTTATTGTTTATCCATACCTTTGTTCTGAATTGGTAGCCAACGAACAGGTTGCCAGTTCGTTGGCCAGCTAGATCGGTCGAATAGGTCGCTTGTGTTTTGTGTGCCGTCGAGGACGAACGTCAACGGGTGAAAATAATGTAAATATTGGAAACAAGTGACTATGGTATCGTTTTGTCGGAGTATTTATGCAAATCAAAACGACTGGATTGAAGAAGAAACATATCTGAGTGAATCTACAGAGGTTCAATTGTCTGACATTACGAATTGTTGAAAAATAAACGAGCCGAAGTGTTAGCAGGTAAAATCGGGTCTTCAAACGGCAAGTTGCAACCTGGCTGCTTTCACCTGCATTGGCGTCCAAATCGGAGATGAATCAGTACAGTGTAAACCAAATACCTTATTGATCAATCTTGTCGAAATACATGCCCCCGTGGCCAGAAGAACTAAGGAGGGGTTTGTAGCTGATCAGTAACACGTATTCCTCTTATTTGTAAACCAAATAAGTCATTGATCAATCAGTATTTTCCGCAGTGTCTGAATTTATGCGCATGCGGTCGGAAGAACTCACGCAGAATTACATTAGAGGACGTGTCTCCATTAAAGTTGGGACATAATAATACTCGCATCCAAGAAATCGGATATAATTTTTTCTTTACTACTCACTTGTCGGATTTCTATAGAGTGTAAACGAAGGCTGCATTAAATAGTCACATGGTTATACTGTCATCCAGTGACAACGCATTTCTTCCATAAATCTCGTTTAGCAGATACACTTGCTCTTCTAATTGCTGTGTTCACACTGCCTTTTAATGCGCATCGAATGCGCATTAAAGCCTTAAGTCGCTAAAACGCGTCACACTCAATGCACATTAAACCAAAACTAAGCCGCTTTAGCGAAACCGCATTTCTAATGCGCATTGGCTGAAGCGATATAACTGACGCGCATTACAGCGTTGAGATCGAACAGCGCTTGCGCAGTGCAGTACTTCCGTTTTATCGCATGGGGAAAGCTGTTAATGCGCATTGAGTGTGACGTGTTTTAATGTGAATCGAAAGCGGTTTAATTTGTAGTGTGACGCCACCCGTGGTAACGAAAGCGCCTTCCGTAGGGCGTTTTACGGAAAGCGCTTTGAAAGCGCATTAGGTGTGAACATAGCATTAATATCACATTGATAACACGTACATGGGATAGTGTTTTCACGACCGCGTAATCACACCACCATAGATCATATTCCCACGAACACAAAATCAAATTGAATACGAAAAAATTGATATATTTAAAATCAAGAATTTATGTTGTAGGTATGGTATAAAATGCGGCAATCACGAATACAACAGTTCTGTGGAAGAAATAACTATATGCCAAATTTCTTTAAGTCAACCTTAATATTTACGACTATGTGTGGTGTTGCTTTTTCAATTTGGATCAGATTGAACTCCCGGGGTGCACTAATAGATGTGCCCGAAGGAAACAGTTCGGCTGCTTAGCCTTCCCGGTATTTCTTGTCATACAAAATGACAACTCTGATGTAATACATATAGCCCTTTTGGTCTGGTAGATCGAGTGCTGACGGGATTTCTAGGCTGGCGTGTGGCCACTGTTTTAGTGTGATTTTCCCCAAATGATTACGTTGCTCGTAATATTTGCATTATTGCCCCCGGCGGAAATCTATAAGTTGATTATTGTCTATTATATCGAGGGTGGTAGTCCATACATTATTATACAATCTGTTTAGCTGTACCTCTTGTTAAGCTTGCTGTCATGCTATAACTTGAAATGTGTGGAGTGGCAAATATCAAATTCAAACGAATTGCATGCTTGTCCCGGTCAATAATCCATCTGCAAGGATCTGCTGTCGTGTTGGAACTTATAACCGGTTAAGCAATTCGGCCTCTGACCTAATATTATATGATGCCTTCAATGGGTATATTTTTCGACGTAGCTCCATGGATCTTGTTTGTAATTGTAGTGTTGAGATTGGAGATATTCTGTTTAACTCTATCTACAGGCACATACGCATATCCATGAAAATTTGGAGGTATTTATAAGGCATAACTGCGTAATAAAAAATAACGAAACAATACGGAATCTACTCAAATCAAAAAGCGATATAAATCATTCAACATTATCAAAACGGTATTATACAAAAATATATATATATATTGGCTTGTTAAATTACGTGTACACAGCCATAGCTTTTTTATCAGCCGTTTGTCTTTGGTTATAGCGACATCGATACGGGTGTAAACAAGAAATCATTCTTGGCGTTAGAAATGTAACTTGGGGGCAACGAACGTACGTGTTCAAATTTACATGACACCAACTGTCCTGATTCTGAATAAAGTCCCGAGTTCGATCATGTCTATTTAATGTTGACTGACCGGGATTGTGAAGGGTTTTTATAGCCAACGGATTCAAACTGTTTCATATCAGGTCGACACGTATCGTTTACACTCGTAACAACGTTACAATGTAACCGTAAACACAGGGACAACTGGTTCCCAAACAGGACTTTTGTATTGTGATTCAAGTCGTGCTTTCGCTTCGGAGGGTGGTTGGATGGTCGATTGGTTAGAATATGCGTGCTGTATCATAAATCCTGTCATTGAGTCAACTAGTGTAGTTTTGAATCCCAGGATGTACGTGACAAGGAGTAGAGTCGCCTGTCTAGACTCGTGGATTTTCTCCGGGTCCCCCGGTTTGTCCCACTGCTAAAGACCCCTACGCGCAAGCGAATTATTGAAATAAAATTAAACCATGTTTTAGTCCCGAAATAATGACCTGGTTTGTGTCGGCGTTAAACCTCTCTCTCTCTCTCTCTCTCTCTCTCTCTCTCTCTCTCGTTTCGGGGTAAATCAACTGTTCAGGTGTCTTCACCCTTCAATGATAGAATATGCCCCTCTTGATCATTCATAAGACCATATTACCACATTCCCAGTGTCGTTCTATTGGCGTTGTTTGTCATATTATAGTATCCGCCAGGTATTAAAGATACATTATGGCATTGGCATATTAGTTACAGAACTGGCAGTTCTCACTATAATAGTTAAAAACTACATAATGTAAAAAGAATTTGCTAAAAATTTTAGTCAAATTGATCCACTCTGAATCGAGAGTTTAGCGATTGAAAATTACTAAATCATCACTAAAGTCGGTAGGATACTCGATTATACATTTCATGACTAAATCATGAATGAAAGTTTAGCAGCAAATCGGAACTTAATCCAATCAATATCGCAGTCTAGCGTTGACATTGGGAGTTGTTAATGGTCTGGATAAGTTAATTCATAATGTCTAATTAATAATTTAGATAACATTTCAGACTAAAGAAAGACTTGCAATAGGCAGATTTAGCTCTTGCATAATGTATGTTAAAGTGATGGGGTCTTTCGCATTAGATGGGCTACGGTAGGTCAATCAACAACCTTTAACGTACATTTGTTCCAGCTACATAGGTTATGACCATACCTCTTGTAATTGGTGGATGTGGTGGGGACAATTGAACGTTGACGCGCCCTCGGAAATGAAAACAAAAATCACATGGCTTTAATGCGGTTTCGAACACTAAAATCATAATGCTTATCCATTGACGTAATGTATACATCATTTTCCAGGTGTGTGGATTTCTACACAAAACTCTTCTGTAACTAGTCTGACATATTTCATGTCGACTAAGAAATTCTTTACTAGTAGCCATTATTAATTTCGAATATTTAAGAATATGATCACGAGGGATTAACAATTTGACATTCAAAAGATTTGATACATAATCTACATTAAATATTAATTCCTTTCGAGACTATTTATTTGTTTTTTAAACTATTATGATAAATGATGAAATTCCTGTAAAATGGAATACTAAAAGGCGAAATCAGCAGAATGGTATGGTTAAATATAACCGATACAATCCAATATGTTTGGCTTAACAAGCAATTAATCCACAAGAATGGCGAAAGCGTTTAAATAAATAAGGCTATACTAAAATATTAAAACAGTTAAAACATTCATTTGTATACGCCCACACGGAAAAGTCGTCACCCTGTCCGTTGTTCCATCCATTTTGTTTCATATTTGACGTGAAGCACTATTTAATTTGGTGTTGAACTTTGTGGTCATCAGATGACGTACCGCGACCATCTTTGTCGAAAACCTTGTAAAGGCGATAGAGGTAGCGACCTGCAGATATTTTTAAATGTTAATACTTGTTCCAGAACCGTGTTATTTCCCGTACATCTCAGCATAAGAACAACAGCAAGGGTGTGTAAATCGGAGGAGAATTGACCGAGTTACTGTCTGTTTAGTAATACCAACTAGCAGACCCTTTAATCGCGACATTTGCCATTTGGTTTCAATGTTCAACCACACTGCTTGAGACAAGTATTTAACCAAAACGAAGCCGCCCATTTTAGCATCAACACAACCATACAAATACATTACACTTATATATATAGTTTCTGATGTTTGAAATACAGAAAATTAAATAATTACATCAACTATACATAATCATAATGATATAATACAATTAACCTTTTTAACGAAAACAATCCAGGTAAATAAAAATAAAACAAGAATTCCAACGTAACTTCCTGGATAATTACCCCCGATTGTTCGGAGTAAAAAAACAATGCATTTTTAGCTATGTAGACCCATTAAAAACCGTTCGTTTAAATATATCACCGTTACACATCAATGAAGGTTGAGAGAGAATTTCGAAAAACTCTGACCGAAACTGCTGGACAAAATGGCTGGTATGCAGTACCAAGGTTGTGGCCCCTCTAGAATTAATTGCTTTTATTTTATTTGATAATCTAAAGATCGTGGTTCCTTTTGATGTTTGCGCATATCGGACTGTTACTTCCTGAATTATGCCACCTGATTGTTCGAAAAATCGCATTTGTTGCTTGTGGACCATCTAGATGTCACAATTGTTATCTAATTTTGCAAAACCTTTAAATTCATCAACCGTTACACCCTTATGACGGTAGTGTAAAAGTAGGTCATACCAAGGTTGTGGGCCCTCTAGAAGTCACAATTAAAATATATGTTTATGTCCCAAAGATCTTGGCTCCTTTCAATAACACCCTGGATTACAGCTCCTGATTGTACGAAAAAATCATGCTATTTAGTTTATGGATCCTTTAGAGGTCACATTTTTTTATCAGATTTAAAAAACCATTTACATACATCACTATTCCACTATAATGAAGAGGAAAATCGAAATGAGCTGCCCGACAAAATGGCCACTCTTTATACGCAAAATGTGTCAAAGTATGCAATACAAAGCTTGTGAATACTTCAGAGGTCATAATTTTTATCCGATTTGATGAAACTTAAAATATATACCCCACAGGTCTAAAAATGTCCGCTCTTTGTACGCAAAATGTCTAAACGTATGTATAAAATATATCTTTTTATCCCTTCAGTCCCTTTCGATATTTACGCATTTCAGACGATAACTTTCTGGATTATGGCCCCTGATTGTACGAAAGATCGCGTTTGTATTTCGCTTGTTATTTATCCATCTCTTGCGAAATGTGGGCGTATTTTGCCTGGCAACCGTTGGTTTATTGGCCGAAACATTCCGCGGTATTTTTCGATGTGGTGACTCCTTGCCAGTCGTTCGAATGGTCCTAGGTCTTGTGAACACATTGGCGTACAAGTAAATTAAACTTGACAGTTGGAATTAGAAAACAAAGAATACCGTATATATGCCTTTTTGTGGGCAACATTTCACCCTCTATAGCACACTGCATCGGGTATACTTGTCCTTTTTTAGCCGGGATAGAGTAGAAAACTTGGACGTTGAATCCCATTATATTTCAGATAAAATACCACTGAAATAAATAGAAGCTACTAACTGAATTTCAACAGAAATCATTGATAATGATGTTAGTTTATTATTTATATTTAAATGACTGATGGTGATTGCGCTGTGGTCATAGATAAACAAAACGACATGATGATGAATGGGGGAAATCAGATGTGATCACAGATTCAACTAGGCATATTATCACGCTTTTCATCACTTATTATATGTATAGACGCGTTACGAGCTTACACGACGCCGGGGATTTATACCATAAATGCATTCAATTAAATTAGTTTGAAATATTGTGGTTTTTGAATTAGGCTCAGGGGACGAAATAGAAGATATTAATTGGTGTGCTTGTTTCACCTGAATCTGATAAGGGTCATGCTAATGGCATTGTGCTCAGATTGCCATACTCTTGGGGTCAGTAGCAGAAGTTATATGATTGTTATGGATACACTGGGTAGTCATCATGTCAAATTTGTCTACGCTTGAATAGGAACTATTTGAATTTGTCAAAGTTATTTGTGTGGATTCGTAATACTCATAATATAATAATCCCTTCTCTCAGGCTGGATCAGAATAATGTTTGAAAACGACAAACGAATCATTTTTGACACGTTTCTGCGGTTAATTGTTTTCCATAGAACTGTTATGATTAGCATAAATATAATTAATTATATCACACACAGGAGATCTTGTATTTTGAAAATTTCAATGTATATGAAATTAAAGATTCTGTCCAGATACCCATTTCAAATGAGCAATTATTTCACTATTAATATCAGATGTATAAATGGTTGGGATACAATCTAACCTTTTAGAATTATTATTTTCACTCATGTATTTTCCTATTTTATAAACTTCTGTGATCTGTTTAGTGACTTTGGATGGATATGTTTAACCTAGGTGACATCGCGGACAATAAATGTGGTTATGGAAGCGTGTAGGGGTCGATAAAGCGAAAGATGACACGATATTAATAAGATAAAAAATATTCCATTTATCTCCATGGGCTACTACGGGATAATGGACGCGTGGACATTTATGGCAAGGTTTGGGGGCGTTTGTGTGGAACTTTTCACCACAAGAGTTCCACAAGATATTGGACTTAAAAAATTTTTTTTTTTTTTTTTTTACAAAATTTCTTATCAGGCTATCTGTATGCTTCTGTGGTACCACATTCCACAAGATTTTCGACTTAGAATAATTTTGAAAGGGTGTTTTGGGTATGTGGTGTTTTACACCACAAGAGTTCCACAAGATATTAGACTTAGAAAAAACATATTTTTTTTTACAAAATTTCTTATCAGGCTATCTGTATGCTTCTGTGGTACCACATTCCACAAGATTTTCGACTTAGAATAATTTTGAAAAAGTGTTTTGGGTCTGTGGTGTTTTTCACCACAAGAGTTCCACAAGATATTAGACTTAAAAAAAAATCAATTTTTTTACAAATTTTTTTCTCAGGCTATCTGTATGCTTCTGTGGTACCACATTCCACAAGATTTTCGACTTAGAATAATTTTGAAAGGGTGTTTTGGGTCTGTGGTGTTTTACACCACAAGAGTTCCACAAGATATTAGACTTAGAAAAAACATAATTTTTTTTACAAAATTTCTTATCAGGCTATCTGTATGCTCTTGATTTTTATTCTAAGTCTAATATCTTGTGGAACTCTTGTGGTGAAAAACACCACAGACCCAAAACACTTTTTCAAAATTATTCTAAGTCGAAAATCTTGTGGAATGTGGTACCACAGAGACATACAGGTAGCCTGAGAAGAAATTTTGTAAAAAAAATTGATTTTTATTCTAAGTCTAATATCTTGTGGAACTCTTGTGGTGAAAAACACCACAGACCCAAAACACTTTTTCAAAATTATTCTAAGTCGAAAATCTTGTGGAATGTGGTACCACAGAGACATACAGGTAGCCTGAGAAGAAATTTTGTAAAAAAAATTGATTTTTATTCTAAGTCCTATATCTTGTGGAACTCTTGTGGTAAAAAAAACCACAGACCCAAAACACTTTTTCAAAATTATTCTAAGTCGAAAATCTCTTGGAATGTGGTACCACAGAGGCATACAGGTAGCCTGAGAAGAAATTTTGTAAAAAAAAAATATTTTTTTTTAAGTCTAATATCTTGTTAAACTCTTGTGGTGAAAAAAACAACACAGACCCAAACACTTTTTCAAAATTATTCTAAGTCGAAAATCTTGTGGAATGTGGTACCACAGAGGCATACAGGTAGTCTGAGAAGAAATTTTGTAAAAAAAATTGATTTTTATTTTAAGTCCAATATCTTGTGGAACTCTTTTGGTAAAAAACACCACAGACCCAAACCACTTTTTCAAAATTATTCTAAGTCGAAAATCTTGTGGAATGTGGTACCACAGAAGCATACATAGTCTGAGAAGAAATTTTGAAAAACAAAAATTTTTTTTTTTTTAAGTCCAATATCTTGTGGAACTCTTGTGGTGAAAATCACCACAGACCCAAAACACTTTTTCAAAATTATTCTAAGTCGAAAATCTTGTGGAATGTGGTACCACAGAAGCATACAGGTAGCCTGAGAAGAAATTTTGTAAAAAAAAAAAAAAAATTTTCTAAGTCCAATATCTTGTGGAACTCTTGTGGTAAAAAACACCTCAGACCCAAACCACTTTTTCAAAATTATTCTAAGTCGAAAATCTTGTGGAATGTGGTACCACAGAGACATACAGGTAGCCTGAGAAGAAATTTTGTAAAAAAAAAATAATTTTTTTCTAAGTCCAATATCTTGTGGAACTCTTGTGGTAAAAAACACCACAGACCCAAAACACTTTTTAAAAATTATTCTAAGTCGAAAATCTTGTGGAATGTGGTACCACAGAGGCATACAGGTAGTCTGAGAAGAAATTTTGTAAAAAAAATTGATTTTTATTCTAAGTCTAATATCTTGTGGAACTCTTGTGGTGAAAAAAACAACACAGACCCAAAACACTTTTTCAAAATTATTCTAAGTCGAAAATCTTGTGGAATGTGGTACCACAGAGGCATACAGGTAGTCTGAGAAGAAATTTTGTAAAAAAAATTGATTTTTATTCTAAGTCCAATATCTTGTGGAACTCTTGTGGTAAAAAACACCACAGACCCAAACCACTTTTTCAAAATTATTCTAAGTCGAAAATCTTGTGGAATGTGGTACCACAGAAGCATACATAGTCTGAGAAGAAATTTTGAAAAACAAATTTTTTTTTTTTTTTAAGTCCAATATCTTGTGGAACTCTTGTGGTGAAAATCACCACAGACCCAAAACACTTTTTCAAAATTATTCTAAGTCGAAAATCTTGTGGAATGTGGTACCACAGAAGCATACAGGTAGCCTGAGAAGAAATTTTGTAAAAAAGAAATAATTTTTTTCTAAGTCCTATATCTTGTGGAACTCTTGTGGTAAAAAAAAACCACAGACCCAAAACACTTTTTCAAAATTATTCTAAGTCGAAAATCTTTTGGAATGTGGTACCACAGAGGCATACAGATAGCCTGATAAGAAATTTTGTAAAAAAAAATATGTTTTTTCTAAGTCCTATATCTTGTGGAACTCTTGTGGTAAAAAACACCACAGACCCAAAACACTTTTTCAAAATTATTCTAAGTCGAAAATCTTGTGGAATGTGGTACCACAGAGGCATACAGGTAGCCTGAGAAGAAATTTTGTAAAAAAAATAAAAAAATTTTAAGTCTAATATCTTGTGGAACTCTTGTGGTGAAAAACACCACAGACCCAAAACACTTTTTCAAAATTATTCTAAGTCGAAAATCTTGTGGAATGTGGTACCACAGAGACATACAGGTAGCCTGAGAAGAAATTTTGTAAAAAAAATTGATTTTTATTCTAAGTCTAATATCTTGTGGAACTCTTGTGGTGAAAAACACCACAGACCCAAAACACTTTTTCAAAATTATTCTAAGTCGAAAATCTTGTGGAATGTGGTACCACAGAGACATACAGGTAGCCTGAGAAGAAATTTTGTAAAAAATGTAGTTGTGTCCCTTTTCCTTAGCCAAATACAATCAAGCATCGCCATGATGAAATCCTATGCTAACATGTGAAAATCTAATCTAATCTGTTTATTGCATAGTATTAGTTATAATTACACTGGACATAACGCTGCGATAACCTTTGGGGTGATTTACATATATGTGTAACATATTTACAAGAAGGCGTGGAAATAATAATATGAATAAGACAACAGAACAGTTTGTGATGGTGATTTGTTTATGTTTGAAAATTTCAGTTTGGGGTAAGCCATCTATCTTTTTGCATCTTTTGATTTAGAGTAAATATTAGGCTATATTGCAGTAGACGTAGTTTATATAAATATTACAGACTTACTTCATCAGACATTTTGCGATCTTCAATAATTTCGTATACTGTTGGAAAAAATAGAACAATCAGTGAAGCGTAAGCTGTGTAAGAATAAAACCGGATGTTTTCACCTCGCTGACAACAGACAAACAGGAAGTGAGCGCGGTTTACCTTTCCACATATACGCCTCCTTTTCCGCCATTTTGTTTGTTAACTTTCAAACAAGTATGGCGGCTGGAGGCCTTAACTTTTTTTTATTTAAATATTTCGGTATTTTTGTAACCAGAGTTCAGCTTTAACATATATACTGAATGAATGAATGAAATGGGGTTTAACGTCCTACGCTTAAGCACCGTACCTGGGCTAATTGAAGACGGGCATACGCCACAGTGTGCAATGAGGGAAATTTTGCCCGGGCAGCGGCGCTACGGCCTACTCTTATATCGAATTCCAACTGCCAAGGGATCTTTTACGTGCACTCCAATTTGTACACGGGACCTCGGTTTTTCGTCCCATCCGAACGACTAGGCAGCTGTCCTTGTCAGGCCCTCCTTCTGCATCACTGACAAGGGAAAATCACGCCGGAAAATTAACATATATACTACGAGGAAATGGAACGTATACGTATGGAAGCCTATAGGGGTAAGTAATAGTATAGCGCGATGAATATCGCGATATTAATAAACTAATGTCAATATATTGCAATCGTTTGGATGGTTTTACCCTTGAATGGACTGTTTTGCTGAGTCATTAACCTCAATTGGTTTTGACCTTAGAAATATATTTTTTTTTATTTCGTGCTAGTAAATCAGAACGGTTGATCGTGTTGGCAATTTGGAAAAACGAACGAATCGAACATTCAGCTTAGTGATTAGCCTGAGATAATTCTGTGAGGATTATTAATAAACGACTTCCCTCGTCAGACTATAACCTGTATGAGTGCTCACTCTCTTGGATAAATGCGTTCAGTGGGGAATGGTGATGTTTATATAAGCCAATGAAAGGCATGTTTGCACAGTCCGAAATGCGATTCAATTTCCCATGAAAACTAATGCCATAAAATAGTGCAAAAACTTGATTGGCCAGACAGGCCAGTCCGCTCAAAAAAGAATATGTCAAAAAGAAATAAGGTTAAAATAATAATACTTTTTACACCAGAAAAATACGTCTAATAAATATAGAGATTATACCTCATTTATATACAATACAAAACGTGGGATATAAGGAAGCTCTAAATGGTCGCTATAAAAATACATTAATCGCAGACTTTTGGTTGGTTTTATCATGGCCAGAGTATTTTTCCAGATTAAATAGATGACAAATCTGACCTTTACAACATTTTTACTTAATTAAATCTCTAGCGGTTAGTCAACAGTGGGTATTTATAGTTGGCAAAGTCTAATAATTTTTTTCCAATTGTTGTTTTCAATAATATTTGTAAAATCTGTTCAGGTCTGATCTAGAAGATATGATCAATCGATCTTTTGACGTATAGCTAAGCCAACCGCAGACACATAGATATCAGGAAATGATTCCGATAAATGTATATTAAAATGCTTTATCTAATATTAGTTGGCTGGCTCTTCTTATTAAAACATCACTTTATATTTTAGTAGGGTCTGCATACTAAACGATACCCATTCGTCTCAAGGGAGGATAGTTTGGTTTACAGGCGGTGTCGAGGTAATTGCTCTCCTCATAGAATAATCACAATCATCTCGAGCTGTATTGAAACTATCGTTTCACCTATCTCTCTTGTTTTGTTACGAACACAACGAAATTAAGCACGTACTTTATATTCTCATCTGTTTCATCAAAACACTGGATAATGGTCTCCAGATAAAGGTGTAGGGTATATCTGACTTAATGATTAACCCCCGCCAACGAATATCTATTGTCAATAGTCCCAGGTGTATTGGTGTGATGAGATCGTGATACGGCTTTAAGCCCAGTGATGAACCAAGATACTCCGTGCCATTGTCTCTCATATTGTTGTCTAGAGAAATAAAACCTTTTAACAGTAATTTAGTAAGAGTGAAGGGAAGCTAGACCAGTAGACAAGATGGTAATAGAAGAGAAGACCCGCATTATCCCAGAGTCACAGACATTTTGACAGGCGGGTGATTAAAAATATCTTGGCCGCCCATATTAATTCATTAAATCCTGGTGCAAGGCTTCCAAATTAACGGATAATGACTTCATAGGTGGATAATAGAGACACCGGTCAGTGTGTATGCGATAACTGAAAATGCCCAACACACTAACTAGCAGAACATATAAAAAGAGAAAATGATAACAGCGCAGTTTAGGTATCCTATATGTTCGTCCGTAAAATAATCGAAATCATTGTTTTGAATACTCGCTGTAACATATACATAGATTTCAAATCACATACTCATATATTTACATAATCACATACTCCACCCCATTAAAAGTTACAAAGCTTAGGCCTTACGACTTATTTAAAACAAAAATCTATAATCATAATATATATCACATTTATATACATAATAAGAATTTTAAATGAAATGGAGATTAACGTCCTACTGTTCTGTTCCGACTGGGCTAATGAAGACGGCGTACTATGAGGGACATTTTGTTAGGACAGCGGCGCTACTGTCTACGCGAATTCCATCTGAAAAGGGATCTTTCACGTACAGGCCAATGTCTACACGGGTTTTCGGCTTAATCGTCCCATCCGAACGACTAAACGTTGTCCCTTTCTAGGCCCTCGGCCCTGCACCACTGACGAGAAGAAACCACACCGGAAAACCTCGATTCTAATAATAGCTCGTTGGCGATATGTAACTGCTCGTTGTTCGAGTAGAAAGACAGGTTGTTACAATCTTTTCCCCAAGACCTTGAAGTTTTATAATGCAATTAGTCTCATAAAAACCCACTCCCGGCATATAATCTCTAAAAGTGCCTTTATTATGTTACTATACCTATATTATGTTACTAATGTAGTATCTGGTGAATAACGAACAACGAACCAGCTCGTTGTTCGTTATTCGCCAATAACGAACAACAAACTGGCTCGTTGCTCGTTATTCCCTATCATAATCCTTTTCCCAAGATTTTGAAGATTTATGAACCAATAAGGCTTATAAAAACCCACTCCCGGCATAATCTCTCTAAAAGTGGCTTTATTATGTTACTAATTCCATATCTGGTGAATAACGAACAACAAACCAGCTCGTTGTTTGCTATTCACCAATATGAAAGTGCTAGTTGTTAGAGTAGAAAGACAGGTTATAACAATCTTTCCCGAAGTTTTATCATCCAATTAGGCTCATAAAAACCCACTCACAGCATATCTCTCTAAAAGTGCCTTATTGTGTTACTCATTCCATATCTCATGAATAACGAACAACAAACCAACTCATTGTTCGTTCTTCGCCAATATAAAAGTGCTCGTTGTTAGAGTAGAAGAACAGGTTGTTACAATCTTTTCCCAAAGACTTTGAAGTTGTATAATGCAATTAGTCTCATAAATACCCACTCCCGGCATATTCTTTCTAAAAGTGCATTTATTATGTTACTAATTCAATATCTGGTGAATAACGAACAACGAACCAGCTCGTTGTTCATTATTCACGAATAACGGACAACAAACTGGCTTGTTGTTCGTTATTCGCGAATGACGAACAACGAGCTAACTTCACGTCCCCTATAATTTGTGCATGTATTCATTTCATTCGTTTCTTTATTATCCCATTCATTCATTTAATGTCCAATGTGTTGTTTTAATAACTTATTTGAATTTGTATAGAGATATCGTTACATTTCTGTATCAAAATTATTATAAAGATTTCCATGTATTAATATATTTCATTACTTAATTTTATTACTTGATTCATATAATGTATTCCTATATCTCTATATCATATTTTTATGTAAAAATACATGTATATGTATTCGCGTTATTTATATAGTTATAATATTTATACCCACGCCTTGTTATTATATTGTATGTTTTTCTCAATAGAATGAATGAAATGGGGTTTAACGTCCTACGCTTCTGCACCTGACCTGTTCTGATTGAAGACGGGAATACGCCATACAGTGTGCTAGGAGGGAAATTTTGGCCCGGGCAGCAACTGAATCCAACTGCCAAGGTATCTTTTACGTGCACGCCAATGTGTACACGGGACCTCGGTTTTTCGTTTTATTTGAACGACTTGGCAGATATCCTTGTCAGTTCCCCCGTGAACATCACTGACAATGGGAAACCACGCCGGCAAAAATTGAGATGAATTTTTGCTGAATATTTATTCCAAAATTTATTTTGTGACATTTACTGGGGTAAATTGAAAAATTGTTTTGGATTTCCTCAAACATTTCTTCATCTGATCGGTTTGAAATTTTCAGGGCTTCAAAATGTCGATATGACCACCATACCCCCATTTCACTGGGCCACGGAAAACTTGCGGAAGGAAATCCGTTAGTCTTTCCTCTGACTCTGTATGGCTCCGCCAAGAAATGCAGTGAATTCGTAATCATTCCTCGGCGTCCACAGACATTGACGAGCCCAAATTGTTCCGCGAACGTTCCTTTAAATATCGTTTGCGGAAAACTTGGACGTGCTCTTCCGCAATTAAACCGGGGTTAATCCGAGAGTCTTCCGCTGTTATTCCATATACAAGCGTAGTTGCCACAAGTTGTCCGGGTTTTAAATTGTTACGGATGACCTTCGTTCATGTAAGGAAGAATACGGAAGACCTTCGCCTGCAAAAGTAAAGCGCGGTATATCACGGAATGTTTACAAAAAAAATGCGGATGAGACGCACAAGAACGCGGGATAGCCGGCCCGACGACAGATTAGTTACGGATTAGGCGCGGTTAATATACGGGTCATTTGCGTACTACATGCGGTACGCAAGGACTACTTGCAGAAGCGGCGAATCAATCGCGGTTTGTTTGCGGAAAACAATTTCAGGAGGGTATAGAATCCGTGGAAAGTCGACCTCTATTTATAAATATTTCTACCTCGACGGCAGACCTGCGGAAAAAAATTGCGGAACACATGGGAATGAGCACGGAAGACATAAGGATAATTTGCGGGTCACACTCGGCAGTAGCGGAATAACTGCGGTATCTGACGATACTAATCCGTTTGGCACGGTAGAAGTGCGGAATAATGGCTGAGTACTTGCGTTCTACGCGGAATATAATAATATGCGCAACAAGTGCGGACGATCTTCGGCAACAGCGTTTGGTCACGGATCAATCACGGCATACCTGCAGAAAAATTGGTAAAGAGCACATGATTTGCACGTGATTTCGCCTATAAAATTGCTGTTTTGAAAAGGAAAGCACATTATACCATGGAGGACCCTAACGACGACATCGAACTGCTCAACGCCTTGCTGCTGCTTCATGAATACAGCAGGTTGAAACGAGGAGTTGAACTTCGAGAAAAAAAGCAACCAAGAAGAAGAGCATACACGCTTAAACGCTTTTGGGTGCGTTCATGGTTGAGAGTGGAGCGAAGAATAGGTCTCGGTAACTTTGACAATCTGATGGAAGAGCTGCGTTTTAAAGACAAGCAGTCGTTCTTCGACTACCTCAGGGTGCCACCCAACCCTTTTTAAGAGTTGCTGACCGCCTTATCTCCTAGACTTACCAAGAAGGACACCAACTTTAGAGCCGCCCTCACGCCAGGTCTCAAACTTGCCGTGACAATGCGTTATCTGGCTTCTGGTGACAAGTATCCTTCTCTTGCATACAACTTCAGGGTAACTCGTCACAATATCACGAGCTTCCTACCCGAGGTTCGTCAGGCTATAATCGATCATTACAAAGACGAAATGATACAGTGTCCACATACTGAGCCAGAATGGAGATCCCTCAGTTGGATATTCCAAGACAGATGGAACCTTCCTCACGCGGCGGTGGGGGCTCTAGATGGGAAGCACGTTGACATTAGAAAACCACCATCTTCTGGGAGCTTCTACCACAACTACAAGAGATTTTTCTCTCTTATCTTGTTTGCATTGGTAGACGCCAATTACAGATTCCTGTGGGTAGACGTTGGTGGTATGGGTCACATGTCCGACGCTCAAATATTTAACGCCTCAGAACTGAAAGAATGCATCGAAGATGGTAGCATCAACTTTCCGACACCATACGCCCCCCCCCCCCCACACGATGATGTCAACACTCTATACTTCCTTCTGGGGGACGATGCTTTTGCCCTGAGAAAGTACCTCATGAAACCAGACGGGTACTCACAGAAGAAGAATTAGCTTATAACTACAGGATATCTAGAGCACGACGAGTCGTCGAGAACGCCTTTGGCATCTTAGCAAATCGCTGGCAGTTCCTTCTCACAACATTGCAGCAGGGCCCAGATGTCGTCTGAACTATGGTTGAAGCTTCTATCTGTCTTCACAACATAATGAGGACTAGATACACTAGACTTCACGATTCCGTTATCGACAGAGAAGTCGAGGACCACAATGTTATCCCAGGGCAGTATGATCTTGCAGGAGTGGTTGGTCCCAACAGAGACTCTGTAGAGGCCAAGAAGCAGCGGGAGTACCTCAAGCTTTATTTCAACAGCGGGGTCGGACAGGTCTCTTGGTAACCCTACGCCAAGAACACATAGATTAACACGGAGTGACTATCATGAAAAACCTGCATTTTCTGTGCCTCCAAATTGTTCTTAACCATTGTGCGAAATGTTTACACTGTTATTAAATTATCCAAAACATTCGCTGTTTTATGTTTTAACATCTAAACTCGGGGCAAACATAATAAACAATAAAATACTGAAGTAATTAAGAAATTTATTTAAAGACAAAAAAATTATTCACATCATTACCACACCCTGTACATAAAGTAAACTCATTCAGTGCTACTACATACTAGGACACACTTTATTTTATTTTTTTTTCAGACTATATTTTATTCAATAAGAATAGGATTGGGGAACAGGCTAGGTCTATATCACCCCTCTCCCTAGCATACTCTGACACTTTATTGTTCTGTCAGAGTATCAGCGACTCCCACTTCGTCGTTGTCGTCCTCCAATGAAAACTCTTCGTACCTTCGAAGCCCACATGAAATGCCTGAAATGTTAGCCGTCCTGCTACTGCTTGCAGGGTCTGTGTGTACTGGTGTCGATGTAGGGGTCAAAGCGCACGCCACTGAAGGCCAACTGGCTGGTCTGGCTGACTGTTGTTCCTTGTGAAGCCGAGATAATGCTCCTGATGTTGAAGGCTGTGGGCAGTGCTGGGCCAACCATTGGGAATCTTGTGACTCCCACACGGAAACTTGAGGACCGGACAACGACTAGGGCCACTGGGAAGGTGGAGGCTGCCAGAACTGTTGTGGGTGCTGAAAAAAGGGATGCTGCTGGGGCTGATGATGCGGACGGCGTCGAGGTGGTGGTGCATGTATGACCGGAAGATGAAAATGAGGTTGCTGCGGGGGTTGATGCTGCTGTTCAAGTGGGGCTGAAGTTTGAGACTGCTGGATTTCCAGGGCTTCTTCTCGGTCAAAATATTCGTCCATGAGGGCCATGATCTTTGATTTGGCATACCGGTAAACAGGCGTAGGTAGGGTGTTAAGAGCAGTTGCCACCCAGTTGGAAAAGGAGGGCCTTTCAGCATCATGTACGGACACGACTTTTCTTTCTTTTCAATGAGTTGCTCAGCCACCATCAGTAATCTATCAGCCCGACAGTCGCTAGTTGATTCAGGGCCGCCAAATTGATGTTGGTTTCCGCGACTAGTGATGCTTGATGTGGAGACAGGCGTGGTAGCTGATGGCTTGGTAGCGCCTGTGATGACTTGCAGGGGTACATCAAGTAGTTCTGGCAGCTCTGTACCGTCATGTATATCTTCCGAGTCTAGGTGCAAGACTTGTTGGAGTGGCTCGGAACTAGCAGTAGAAATATTCGACTGCAGGGAGACAATGTTCCGCCTCTGGACCTCTATTATATGGGGACAGACTGAGGAAGGAGAAGCTCTGATAAATCCAGCAATCCCTCTCTGGTGCGGACGCTGTGGAACCACTTCTTTGGTTCCTCTTCGCTACTCATCAACTTGGCCTGATCTGCCCAAAGCTTTGCCTTGTCCTGCTTGTCTAGTCGGGACCTCAGTTTCTTATTATACAAACAAGCATGTGTCCGTATAAACTCAACCATCAGCTCTTCTTGCTCGTCGATGAGCCTTATGAATGTCCGTGCCTTCTTCTTTATAAGACCAGTGTCGGAAACTGTCATACTCTTCTTCCTCGTCAAGTGGCTCAGTAGGAGGTAGTGTTGGAGCCCTTACTTTATTTGCTGGACAATTCTTCATACAACTAGGCGAAGGTCTTCCGTATTTTTCCTTGCACAAACGCATGTACACCGTGACAATTTGACACCCGCGGAAAGTGACGGAATGTCTGCGGTATACATGCGGACAAGTTGCGGAAACTGCGTTTGTATACAGAATAACAGCGGAAAACTTGCAAATGTTTAGGTTCGCTCCCGGTTTAACTGCGGAAGGGAACGAACATATTTTTCCACAAACGTCCTTTTGAACGCTGTCAAAAGAACGTTTGCGGAAAATTTTGGGCGCGCGGGATGATGTGGAATGAATACGGATTCACTGCGCTTCCTAGCGGAACAATACGACACAACAGGAAAGACATACGGTACTTTACGGATTTGTTTTCGCAAGTCTTCCGCGGTCTGGTGAAATGGGGATATAAGTCCGTGTTTTCTGTGTTCAAAACAGTGATTTTATCGGCGGAATCAGGTGTCATCCTTCGATCTTTACCGAGTTTCCGCAGCTACGTCGCGATTGATCCGAGACGAAACGCGATTGCCGAAGATGATCCGCGCTTGTTCCGCAGTCATTTCGAAGTTCTACCGTGCCAAACGGATTAGTACCGCCAGCTACCACAGTTATACCGAGTATTTTCCGCCATTGCCGAGTGTAGCCCGAATATCTTCCGTGACCATCCAGGCGCATTCTTAAGTGTTCCGCAGTTACCCCACCGATTCGCCGTCATTTGTACCGTAGTTAATCCGTATGTGTTCTGAAGATACTGTGACTGTTCCGAAGGTATTCCGAGAGCGTGTGAAATGGACATTTTCAGTGGAATTTTTTTTTCCACTTTTCCGCGCAAAAATGCCGAAGCTCTTCCGTAGAAGCCATTCCGCGGACATCCGTGAGTACCGCAGCTTTCCGTAGCTCAGTGAAATGGGGGTATTACTTTCATAAATCAACCTACATACATACATGTCGGAGCTAACTGGAAAATTCATAATAGCTAACAATGCAATTAAAATTAAGATTACAATTTCATTTCTATTTTTTTTCTCAATTTAAAATACATTGCGATCTTATCTAAATAAAATACAATTTTGTTTGATTTTTTTCTCAATTAGCAGTACATTGGAATATCTATAATATTAACCCAAAAAACTTCGAGGGGTTATTGCCAGTTTGTTTTCTCAGCAAGGGTAGATTTTGTTAAAACTTGATCAGATTACCCTTTACGGCATAGTTTGCAATATAAAATCACCCTATTTAATATAGTACCAATTGTTCTTAAAACTAATTGATTTTCCGGCGGGATTTCCCCTTGTCAGTGATGCAGAAGGAGGGCCTGACAAGGACAGCTGCCTAGTCGTTCGGGTGGGACGAAAAACCGAGGTCCCGTGTACAAATTGGAGTGCACGTAAAAGTTCCCTTGGCAGTTGGAATTCGATATAAGAGTAGGCCGTAGCGCCGCTGCCCGGGCAAAAATTTCCCTCATAGCACACTGTATGGCGTATGCCCGTCTTCAATTGGCCCAGGTTAGGTGCTTAAGCGTAGGACGTTAAACCCCATTTCATTCATTCATTCTTAAAACTAATTGAAATCGCTATCAATATTTTTTGAACAAATCGCTCGATGGATCTGCTGAATATCCCGAGATTAACTTTCCCCGACTTTTTATCAAGTCGAAAAGTTGCTTAATTCCCTTTAAAATACAGATGTGACGTCATTCTTTGATGCTGGCGTACCATTACATCGAATAATGGTACGAGCAATGTGCCAAGCGTACATTATTGATACTTGTGGCAATATTGGACCCACATGACGTATTCATTGAATGCACGTGCTGGATAGTGTCTGTATTTTAAGTTGTTTAGCGTGCGTTCGATTATTAGCGTCGAGCTTACTCGAGCCTTCACAAGTGCGTTCGGGTTACCAATGACGTCATTTGAACGGGTTATTCGCGCCGGGCTTAAGTATCCGGCCCCAAGGCCCGGTTACTTCGGAAAGTATCCCATATCCCATTTTTTAACATGGCAGCAAATCAACTTTTTGATCGAAGTTATATTTTCAGATTAAGTTAAGTCAATGGATGAATTATTGTTGACACTTTGCTCCGATTAAAAATACAATATATTTTTTCCACAGTAGTGTTGTGTTTATTTTAGCGATTCTTCATCT
Organism: Patella pellucida; assembly: GCA_917208275.1. NCBI lineage: Eukaryota > Metazoa > Mollusca > Gastropoda > Patellidae > Patella > Patella pellucida. The sequence goes on along the minus strand of OU795043.1, from coordinate 37,940,788 downwards.
TGATACAGCCTTTCCGTGAGTTAGAAAAGGAATATCAGCGTCCTTTCAGTTGTCTAAAGATACGTTCTGTAGCAGAATAGTCTCGGTCACCCAGAACCTCCTAGTTCTCAACATATGGAGGGTCTGGGAACATTTTTAATATTAACATTAAAGTCCATTGCCCATGCGTAACCGAGAGTTTGGTTTTTAATGTGGTTGATTATCCAGTCTCTTTAGTCAAGTCATTGGCGTAAACATCTTATTTTAAGTTGAGTTACCCCCCCCCCCTTAGACGTCATTGTATCTAGCCATTTTTTCTCAAATGTTGACAACGAACGCATCCAGATTTATATTCAAAATATGATCATAAATCCGAGAATATGCGATCAAAATATAATCTTTTCTTCGACATTAGACGCGTGCCACGCGTCTCGCGAGATTTCTAATACCGGTTAAGTTATCGTGCTTTTACCCATTCGGCAAACCTCAACAGATTCTACGCATCTAATGTAGGGTATTTAAATCAGAATTTGTTCAAACAAGGAAACTTTGCTCTGAAAATTCTAAACACGCTTCGAACGACGCAATTTCTTTCTAAAATCGGCAAGTTCGTAGGTACATATGACTTACCGTCCAAACCATGGACCCTATAATACATATATCATGGACCTTATAATGTATTATAGGGTCCATGCATATATGTATTATAAGGTCCATAATCCAAACCTACTCGAGGATCCTGGTCGAGTGGGAGATATTTGATTTTTGGGGGCATAATACTTAAATATGCAAATGACTACGAAAAAAGTCACTATAGAACCTAACAGAAGAAACATTTCCAGTTACATGTGACGCCCAAAAGCACCAATAGCTATCGCGTGGAATGCAGGTGATGCTTGGGATCATCATGGGGGCCCAGCCCAAGATTTGCACGACTCTGACTTTGAATGTTACAGTCATTGTGGCATTGAATTCCAGGGTGGAAACATCAGTTTAATTGTTTTAGTGACCAGAAAACAAATTTTGATATGCGTCGCCTTACCCAAAATGAAAGGTTACGTGCCCTTGTCATGCTACAGATCGGCACAACACAGGCGGTTGTGGCGCGGACGATGAATGTTTCTCGGGCTATGGTCCAGATACCGTGATACACAATCTGTACAGGACAGACCACGCTCAGGTCGACCAAGTGCGACAACTCAAGCCCAGGATGGATTTATCCGTACCTTGGCCTTGAGAAATCGTGTCATCATAGCAAATCAGATCAGCGCTCGTCTTCAAACAGACACTGGTGTGAGAGTGAGTGGCCAGACCATTCGAAATCGACTGCATGGGGGTCACCTTCGCGCCCGACGTCCTCGCGTGATCTCTTGTTTGAGAGATCATCACATTCAGGCAAGACGTCGTTGGTGTAGGGATTATCAACACTGGGATAATCGACGCTGGAGCAATGTGATGTTTTCAGATGAGTTAAGGTTTACTGTTGATTTTTTGAACAGACGTAGGATGGTGTGGCGTCGTCGAAACGAGCGCATCCAAAACGTTAACGTCATCAGACATAATCGATTTGGGGTGGGCTCTGTCATGGTGTGGGGAGGCATCACTGTTGCTGGAAGAACGGCTTTACATGTTGTTGCAGGGTGTCTTACAGGCCGGCCAGTACTACCGGGACAACATCTTGGCAGTCCATGTTGTGCCGTTCGCACGACGTCATGGTCGCCGTTTCATCTTCCAGGATGACAACGCAAGATGTCACAGGGCCAGGGTCGTTACAGTTTACCTCCAACAACAGAACATCACCACATTACCTTGGCCAGCACTGAGACCCGATCTCTCCCCCATCGAGCATGTCTGGAACATGCTTGGAAAGAGGTTACGTCAACGTCAACAACGTCCTGCCAATGTCCAAGAACTTGTTGCTGCGTTGCAACAGGAATGGGACAATCTGGACGAAAATGACCTTAGACGTCTCATTAGGAGTATGGCACGTCGGATCAATGCTTGTTTGGCAAACAGGGGAGGATTTACCCGTTACTGACTTTGTTGTGATGCTGTGGTAACTTTGCTGTTTGACCCCGGGTATCATTTTACCGTTTATTTGGAATAAATCGATAAATGTGAACTTCATTTCATTTTTTCATTTGTTTCTTCGTCAGTTTCATTAGGTGACTTTAATAACACTTAAAAATCAAATATCCCCTACATTTTTGAATAGTATATTACTTAATGTCTCGCACTCGATCATTAAACTACACGTAATGTGCGTGCATTGTAATGGGTGTCGTTATTTCTAGAATACCCGATACAACTTCTGATTTTCATATTTTTACTTTAAAGATACATTATGTAAGATTTAGATAAAGAGCTGACAGTCCTCGCTGTAATAGTTAAAAACTAGATAATGTAAAGGTAATTCGTTGAAAATTCCAGTCAAATTGATCCACTATGAACCGAGATATCGGCTGTGTACATTTCCGTCTAGCCTCATTCATCAATACTAAAATGAGTATGTTAAAAAGGATAGTCTCGAGTATCCACTGTTTTGATTTAATTATCAATAAGCGTTAGCATCATATAGGATTCCAATCCAGTGGATATAGAAGGCTACTTTTGCATCGAGAGTTGATTATTGTCTGGATACGTTAATTAATGTCTAATTGACAATTTAGATAATATTTCAGGCTTAGAGAACCTAAGTCCGTAACTCAAAATCCTTCGACATCGAAAATACGAATTATTGGTCAATTTAAATCAACACTGATGGTGTAAATTTACCGGGCAAAGATGAACTTCTGGTACACGAATCGTGTACCTTAAGACGCTTCACCCTAGTTATAATAAGTGACTTGGGGGACGAGGCTATACACCTTGCACCATAGAAATATAGAAATAGACTATTTATATATTTCTATACCTTGCACTGACACTGTATCAAACGGCATAATGTAGACTGGAATAACCAGGCGCTAGATATGTGCACTAGATTGAGATTGCATGGCATATTTCGTTGAACATAACTGATTTGAAATTGGAGTAAAACGGAAACCATTGAATGTAGTATTTAAGTCAGTTTATATACATTCATATTACAGTATTATATGCGTTGCGACCCACTTTTGTCAATTTCTAGATCCCAAATATTAGCGATTTAGCCCCTTTAAAGAAAGACATGCAAAGGTCAGATTTAGCTCTTGCATAATGCATGTTTAATAGTACACAATTATTTTAGTCAAACTACCAAATTAGTATAATAGTATATTTCCTTTAGCATTTAATAAGATAATTATCATACTCACTGTATTACCAAGTGTCGACCATTATCTATTTCTATGTCCAGGCTATTAGCGATTTATCTCCGTTAATACGATTACGTATGCCATTACGGCTCCAAATTATGCAAAAACCTTGAATTATTTTCGGTGGATTACGCGTCAACAAAGTTTTCGGAATCTTGTAAAAGCAATAGAAAAACGGTACTAAAATTAATAACAATTTGAAAGAAAAGCGAACGTCAATCTATTATCACGCCTCGCGCGGGCTTGCATCAATCTTTTGCCCATCGTGACTTTGAGCTGAGGCACAAGTCGTGGGCGCCCAACCAATCTCACTCGGCTAATGCGTCATGTGCGGCCCGACACTTATATTCACCAATAAAGTCATTATTGGCGCCCCAACGGGATACGGCACACCACATATCACGCCGTTTTAGGCGCTCCATCAATCAAGTTATGGTGCATGTTAATCAGGGGATTCATTATGAGGCGCCTGATATATAACGACATGATTTGCGAGGCGCCCAGCAAGTGGCATTGGTTTGGCTTCATGGGGCACCTTGGTCGATGGTTTCGTATTGTGTCCAATTGAAAGAGCGTTTTCGACGCTAACCTTTTTCCAGGGGGATAGCTGCCCTCTTTAGCCCCCCCCCCCCCGTCCAATCTACGGGCCTGACTACTACAGATGATAATGCAAACTGTTTAAAATCAATTATATAACGTTCTACTTTTCATACGCGGTAAATTTGTCCATACAGCGTCGCTACGTCCTACTCTTAAATCGAATTACAATATTGTTATTTTTCGTGCACGTCAATTAAGTATACGGGACTATACACTGTCTCGCTCAGACCCTTCGTCCCATCTTGCATCATTGACAAGAGGAAACAACGCCTTGGAATTAATAATGGCGTAACACTAGAATTGACATTAATTGTCGCTAACAGATAAAGACAGTAAATTATTTCACCACAACGAATTGTGTTTAAAACAAACAACCCTCGGGACATATTTAATTAACTTTGGAACGTGTAGATTACATTAATGATCTCGCAAATCAGTTATTTATTGAGGTTCGATATGTTTTACCATTCTCTTTGGGTCAGTTTGACTCTGTGTTTAAGACAGTTTAGAGTCTCATTATATTGAATTATACAGTTATATTGTGTGACTATATATTCACTGTTAATATCAAGTTTGTCGACAATATATTTTATACGTGTCTCACGCTATGACAACATTAGTTTACATTTCAACCAAAGTTTTGTAAATGGCATTGTGATAGCTAGCCAGATTCTAGTTTTTAAGTTAAGCTATTCACATACACATACACACACACGCACACACTGAAAAAACTACAAATAAAATATATTAGCAACAAGTGCGGGTGTGCCCGGTAGATGTAATTAATAATGAGAAGCATTTCCAAAACATTGTCAATTTTACACCATGTTTGATTACCAGATTGTTAGTGTACTCAAATTTAGCAGGTTTTTTTTTTTAAATGTAAATATTATATGCATCATGTCTTGATGAGTTATTCTAACTTTAAATGAATATTGAAAGCCGTGCTAGAATCAATTAGCCGGCGACCTTTGCGTGATTTGGGTCAATCAGGTAAGATTCACAAAACATATTAAAAATGCATTATGCAAAAGCTAATCTTAAACGTATATATGCTAAATCAAATATATCATTTTTATATATCATATTAAAGATATTCATGGGTACAATTTTAAAGCCCGTTAAACGAATGTCGTTGTTTTTGTATCGTATTTATGTTCCAAAGAAAATACTCCCATTGGACTTATCAAATAATTAAAACAAAATTATATTATTTGAAACGGGTTTTTACTAGAATGTTAAAAAAGATGGTAATAAAATAAAGAGATATGGGCCGTTCCCCCAAACTCAATATCAAGCCGAGGCTAATACCACCAATTGTAATACATAAGCTCCCCCCCCCCCCGGTATTTCCGGAAGAGTGAAGTAAACAACCTCCATTTTATATTCCCCTCTCTGTGAAAGTTCTGTTAGAGTTCAATTGTTCACGAGAGAACCTAGTTGCTTAGCTGTGGTATTTAATTGTGCATTGGATTTTATTTAACCGGAGTTGATTTCAAACACACCGGTAGGTTTATTATAACCAAGGTTAAATAGTTTGTTCATAATCGAAGAAATCCGTTTATTATTTACCTTAGATCAGACAGTAGTTAAAGAGAGGTCAAGCCTTCAGTTGAAGATGAACATCTTCCAACACCCATAACTTCGGTCGTAATAAAGTAGGCTAATTTGAATAAAATTTTCAATTTTCATGGTCTATTTTTGAACTATTAGAGATAGAACGACGAACTCGTTGTCTAAATTTTAAATAATGCACCTTTTACCTGTTTAAATCTAACAGAGGGTACAATTTTATGGATATACAATTACAGAGTTTAATACTATTAGGGACGACAAAATGTTTAAATCAACATTAATATTACAATATTTTGTGTGCAATACAATGTAATGCGACAGTTTATCATTGCCACTAACGGCGACGATTATAAAACTAATTTATTTTAAACTGTGTATCGACCATTAAATGCCTCCAAAAACACCTAGTTTTTGAAGCTGCCCCCCCCCCCTTCCCCTCGGACTGTTGTGCAATCATCTAGTTGGCAAAATAAAGTGTCCGAAATCTAATAAAACACCAATTTTACTTTGCTTTTAATAGAATACTTCGAATTTGTAATGAATTGACTGTGAGACATTTTGTCTGGAGCCACTCTGTTTTGTGAGGTATTTATCGGGCATTGATTATTATTGGTGGTGCTAAAGTCGGATTGGATGATTGGAATTCATGTCGTCATAGAGTGGGATATCGGTTGCAAAACCATTGAACAACAGGAAGCTATTTAACGCATTTGCGTCGGTTAAGGTTAAGTTTGTTACAATTTTCTCGAAAAGGCGAGGCAACTATGGATCTTGGCGTCCAGATTAGGCTATATATTGAACCACGTTGAAATGCAATAAAATGAAATGGGGTTTATAGTTTTACTTTCTGCACATAGCCTTGGCTAATTGAAGACAGTGTGCTATGGGGGTAATTTTTGCCTGAACAGCGGTGCTACGGCCTACTCTTATATCGAATTCCAACTGCCAAGGGCTCTTTTACGTGCACGTCAATGTGTACGCGGGACCTCGGTTTTTCATCCCATCCGAACGACTAGGCAGATGTCCTTGTCAGGCCCTCCGTTCTGCATCACTGACATGGGGAAACCACGCAAGAAAATCGAGATGAACTTTCTCGGCCAATGCAGGGATCTAACACCCGACCTCCACGCTAGCGAGCCTGGAGGTTTGGTGTCAGTTATGCACGTGAAAGATCCCCCATAGCACATTAGCCCAGTTCGGAGCAGAGCAGCAGGACGTTAAACTCAATTTCATTTTATTTCATTCCGTCTGTAATATTGTTACGTGTCGTATATAAAAAAGGAGGGTTGGATGGTCGAATGCTTAGCAAATGTGCGCTGTATCATAAAGCCTGTCATTGAGTCAACTGGCGTGGTTCCGTATCCCCTGTTGTACGTGACAAAGAGAAGAGTCGCCTGTCCAACCTCGTGTGTTTCTCCGAGTTCTCCGGTTTTTTCCCGCTGCTAAATACCCCTACGCGGAGTGGATTTGTGAAATAAAATTAAACAATATGTTAGTCCCGAAATGACCTAGTTTGTGTCGAGTGCACGTTAAACCCAATACCCTCTCTCTCTCGTATGAAATATACCTTAAAGAGAATAGTCGACGAGTAGCCTATCTTTGAATGAATGAATGAATGAAATGGGGTTTAACGTCCTACGCTTAAGCACCGTACCTGGGCTAATTGAAGACGGGCATACGCCACAGTGTGCAATGAGGGAAATTTTGCCCGGGCAGCGGCGCTACGGCCTACTCTTATATCGAATTCCAACTGCCAAGGGATCTTTTACGTGCACTCCAATTTGTACACGGGACCTCGGTTTTTCGTCCCATCCGAACGACTAGGCAGCTGTCCTTGTCAGGCCCTCCTTCTGCATCACTGACAAGGGGAGATCACGCCGGAAAATCGAGATGAACTTTCTCGGCCAATGCAGGGATCGAACACTCAACCTCCAGGCTAGCGAACCAGCGCCTTATCCACTTAGCCACCGTGATCCCTCCTATCTTTGAAGAATTGAAATGAAATGATATAACTTAACTGAAGAACACAAGATTTTTTATCGCTAAATCTGGTAATCGGGTCATATTCGATAAAAAAAAAGTACTGCAAGTAAAATGACGCGATTATTATTTTTTTTATTATAAGTCGTCATTTCCAATGTGGAGGACAATTCATGGTTTGGTCATTGATCAAAGGGGGTTAACTCGAATTTATAAAAAAATCCTGTAAATTTATCTAATTTCTGTTTTTTAAATAAGTTATCAAATGAATTTAAATTGAAAATATTATTATTAAAACAGTTCTTAAGTAAATCAACTTATCAGTTTTAAAACTCAACAAACCACTTTTTTCCCGACTAGGTGCGGGGGGTGTGGTTGTTTTATTAGCAATTCCAATTATATGTTTGATGATTGCATTACCTAAACTGCATGCAAAATTCGTATTGTTAAACTTACGATGAATGAGCTTCATTAACTGATCACCGTTGAAAACTGATGTAGTGATTGATTTCCGCCTACTCAACTTCGTGTTCAAACGTAACTAACGTGACGAAATTTATGACGTAGCTGGCTTTTTTTCCGCAGGTAGCGTGTCTCAGATGTTCAGAATGCTTCGTGTTATGTCTTATTAGATCATTAAATTTGATTAGCTACTGGCAGTGCAACATTCATGACTTTAAGTATTTGTCTTCGTGTCTATATTAATAATAATAATAATAATCGCGTCATTGTACAAGGGTAGCAAATTAGGCCTGAGGCCTTTTTCCAATTTTGACCTTGGCACAGATTGTGCGCATGATTTCGATCATTACTGCAGGAAGAAACCGAAGAACTCGGGGGAAACCTGCCTGATCGGACGGGAGACCCAATAGCCCTCTCACTTACACCGATAAAGTTCATGCCCTGAGCTCGGATTGAACCCTCGTTGCATTGGTGAGAAGCCGCCTCTCTATCGCCACGGCTATCCGACCACATTAGTTGATGCAGTTGAAATTATATTACAGTATGTTGACGCCCGTATATTTTAATTAGAATATAAAGGGCACAACTACCCGGCCACCAAACACCTAATGTAATATAAAAAGACTAAGTTTTAACTGTCAAGAAGCTACGGGGGCTGGTTGAAAAGGTCTAAGCCTGAAAAGGATAGACTAATTTGGTTGTAAACAAACTTTTGCCGCCAAAAAGTATAATCATTGAATGAATCGAAGACAAAAGAACTGCAACTTTGTAGTGTTATAATTGTCTTGATCAGGGGCGGCGCCAAGGGGGGGCATGGGGGGGGGCATCCCCCCCCCCAATAATCTGGTATGCCCTCTGTTTGCCCCCCCCCCAATAATTTTTAAATAATTTATAGTAGGTTTAAAGCAGGATGGGCTTGTAAGAAATCACTCTCTGACAGAGTAGGGAGGTGAGATTTAATCACCGTAGAAGGTATTGATTACCGAAACGTACCACAAGCTCTAAACAATAACATTTGAATCACTTAAAAGTGCTTTTTAGTTTACGATCCTCAAAGTTTTTTGGGGTATAGGTTCAACGCGGTGTGAATATGCATTCACTTGATACACTCAATCCGTTCGTTTAACACCTCCCTCTTTTTTCTGGTGATATTGCGCCGAACGGTATCTGGTCAGCTCTATTTATCTCGAAGACCAGTATCTGAAATACTGCCGGACTGCATTTCCGGCAGTTTATTTAATAAAATATTGTGGCGAAAATATTCATTCAATTTAATTCACTCACTCCGTCGGTTTGCCAGTTTCCTCTCTGGTCGGATAAACTAGTGATTTGGCGACAGGCGGTATCTGGTAAGCTTGTTTTATCTCGACGATCAGTGCCTGAAATACTGCCAGATACTGCATTTCGGGCAGTCTACTTTTCAAATTTTAGGGGGCTTTGTTGAGGTTCGCAAGTCCGTTCATTTGACACTTTCCTCTCTGGGGTCGGATAGACTAGTGATCAGGGCAACAGACGGTATCTGATCAGCTCTATATATCTTTACAAGCGGTGCCTGAATACTCCCAGACAGCATTTCCGACAGTCTATTATTCAAAAATTTCCTGGGGAGGCCCCAATATCCCCCACAAGGACTCCCTACTCTGGCACTTGTGAGTGGATTTCGTCGAGGTAGCAAGTCCGTTCGTTTGACACTTTATCTCAACGATCAGTGCCTGAAATACTGCCAGGCTGCATTTACGGCAGCCTGTTTTTCAAAACAATTCTGGGGGAGACCCCCCTAGCCCTATTTGAAGCTCGTGCCTTTGCCCCCTTAACCTTGGACTTTGCCCCAGCCTTGCCCCTCCAACCACCGGCGGTTGGCGCCGCCACTGGTCTTGATACCAGACCATCTTGTGAACCTACCCATTTAATCACCAGAAATGGACAAAACTGGCTATACGGCAGTCATTAAATACAAGGACTAACACAAACACGGATACATGTCGACATGGTCTCCACTCTATAGGGGATGATGCCCATTCCTTTTCGACAGGAGGTTGCAGAATTTCAACTTGGCGGAGAGAGCCTTGACCAGCGTCCTGCAATGCCATCGAGCAGCAACCATGCAAGAGGATTTCATAGTGATGGCTAATCAACGATCGACCGACTACTCAATATATTGCCTGTGTTGCGGGAATCATTCATAGTAGGGTAGAGTTAAATATCGCCATAGAGTTAGGAATGACAAAAGTCTCAGCAAGATGGGTGTCAAAGCTTAAGGATCAGAAGAGTGTCAGATTCCTGAAATCCTGACGCCCCATAATAATCTGCGCCATTTTGAAATAGATTCTGATAATTTTGATCAGGGATGACAAGGGATCTAGTCGGTCATGTCAGCTATGAATGACTATTTTAGGTTGGCTGAAGACATTTCTTTCTTACCGGCATTCAGGACCCCCAACATCGTTGGCAAAAATGGCCATTGGTTTTATATTTTGTCAAAATAATTTGTTTGTATAATATCATATTAATGTATATATATACACATAGTGCAGTGTGAATATGAAACCCTATTTTAAGTTTCACTATCGGTGGCTGCCAGGCAGGATACGCCCACAATTTTTAGAGATGGGTAGAGAACAACCTATAAAAAAACCACCATTTTTTGTACAATCAGTTCAAAAATTCAGAAAGTTATGACCTGAAATGTGCAAATATCAAAAGAGACTATAATCTTTGGGGTATAAAGATATGTTTTAAGTTTCATCGAAATCGGATAAAAATTGTGACTTTTATAGGTACAAAAGCTAAAAACAGGATTTTTTGTTCAATCAAGGGCCATAATTCGGGAAGTTATGATCCGATAATCACGAATATAAACATGTATTGCACGTGTCATCGAAATTGAATCAAAATTGTGACCTCTAGAGGGTCCACAACTTTGATTTACCAGATGTTTACGCTCTTTGCGTGCGAGGGGCGGCCATTTTGTCTGGCATTTTTTGCCCGATTTTAACGAAATTCGAATTCAACAAACATTACGGTGTAACAGTGATATATTCGAACGGGTTTTGTTTTAAATCAGAGGCCATAAATCAGGAAATGACAATACGATATGTGCGAATATTGAAAGGAACTGGGTCCTTTGGGTTATAAACTTGCATTACTAGTTTCATCAAAATCGGATAAAAATTTAGGCCTCACAACTTTGAGATACCAGATGTTGACATTATCTGCGTACGAGGGGTGGCCATTTTGTCTGACAGATTTGACCAGATTTTCATAAATTACGGTGTAATGGTGAATGGTTTTTTTTTTAAATCGGATAATAATTGTGTCCTCTACAGGATTCACAAGCAATGGAACCGAGATTTGTGCGTTATAAACATAAATTATAAGTTTATACCCCAGTGATGACAAGCTAAAATGTGATTTTTCGTACAATCAGGGGCTATAATCCATGAAGTTACAGCCTGATACATGCCAAAATATAAAGGAGCCGAGATCTTGGGGTGATAAAACTATATTTCAAGTTTCATTTAAATCGGATAAATATTGTGACCTGTAGAGTGTTCACAAAAAATTGTGGAAGGACGGGCGGACAGGGGTGATAACAATATAGGTCCACGTGAAATTGTGGGTGTAGTAAAAATGGCATGGAAATTGTGACCTGTAAAGTATCCAGAAGTTAGACACCGATTCTCATACCATCAGGGGCCATAACCAATGAAGTTTGATACATAGCAATATCGAGAGGAAACCTGAACGGGTGGACAGTAGTTACGATAATATACGTCCACATGAAAAATTTGGCATATAAAAATCCAGGTCGTTTTCTAAAACCATCTGGCATAATCTTTCTGTTGCAACTGATAAGAAAATGTAAAAGTTGTATTTCTTGGTTTCTAGGGAAAAGAGAAGTATTAGGCTATCATGGTCCATGCTGTTTTTTGTATTCCAGTCACACAAAGTAATTGATAAATAAGCATAATCATGTTTATAAATATTTTATATCAAATAAAAAAATATTCCAAAGTTACATTGTAGACAGAAATATCATGACAACATTTGACAGAAACAGATCAATACATAAATTATATCCTTCACAATAATTATGATAAAATGAAAATTGAGCTAGATTTTAGAAGGCTAGGGGTATACAAGTACATTTACTGAGATATCTATAATTAAGAATTAAAAACAAAAGGGCCTTGTTCCATCTCCTATTTACACAACATTCCCAGACACAAGAGGTGTATTCAAATACTAAGAAAGACAATATTTGTTGCTGAAAACAACCTCAAGAGTTATGATTTGAAAATCCTATTCTACTAGTATTATTTCAAACCTAAAAATACACCATTACGTCAAGTAGAGTAACAAATATACATTAATAGGTGATTAGTGTTGTAGTCTATAGCTGAGTATCTAGTTATGGGACTAAGTGGTGGCTGGGTAAAAAAACACATATACATTACTATGTCATTAGTGTTGTAGCCCATAGCTAAGTCTCTAACCATGGGATCAAGTGGTGTCCTAATGAAAACCACACGGTTTTAGCAGGCGACCATACTCTTTGTTAACCGCAAGGAAACATACTCATAAATGAGAACTGGACAAAGAAAATATAGCCAAAAGATTAAATGTCCAGCCAACCTGTACTAATTCTTCTCATAAAGAGACTCTAATTAAAACATGTTTGCCTTAATTAATACATATATAAACTAGTTAGTAAAATCAGTGCCAAATTCTACTGGTTTGAAATTCTAGCAGTACAGAAAGCTAGGTCTTATAATATCTATGACAGTATGTTGCAAGTATCAAACTATAAGTAATGAAATAAACATAGACAACTAATTAATTAAACAATAAGATCATATTGATACTGTGTACAAAACAGGTCATGAATACAGTTCATCTTCATGCATTAAAGTAATTTTATTGATGCCACATTCTGTTTTAACAGTATGGCATCAAACTCAATCTGTTTCACAGATGTATTGTGAAAGCCTTCTTATACCTGTGTATTAGATGACTGACCCTTAAAAGTTCAAGTATGCCTTCTACAGGTGACAGCGAGTGCATTGTTCACATAAGACGTTCAGGGCAGAATGGTGCCTTTAACTCATTTTATATACCCATTAAACTAAATAGGAAATGTTTTTTATCCAGATATACTTCAAACACCTTTGTTTATTTTATAATACTACCCAAAAATGTTTTAGAATTTAATTTGCAGAATGAAAAACGGTTAATATCGTGAACTGTCATCCCTCTCAGAGATTGTAGCGACCCAGCAGATATTCACTGCTGATCAGTGTGTATTAAACCATTCAAAGTAATTCATACTATGTATACCTACATGAGCAATATAGTCTAAAGTATTGAAAATTCATGGAACAAATACACATATAATAGTTCTAACATTATTTACCCCATTAATTTTTAGTATCATTAAAATATGCATAATATAAAAAGAAACTGGAATAAAACTTGACAGAAAAGGAAGTTACTCAATGTATTATTTGCATAAATAATAATCAAAAGCTAAATTATTGCATATATAGATACATATATACAACAAAAACAACGTAAAATAATATACAAAAGAATTAAGACAATGAGAACATGAAAGAGGGCGCCTATAATTTTCAAAACACTGCCAATGAAATAGTTGGAGAACAATAGAACATGGCCATATATCAGCCCACGACTCCAAACACAAAGGTCTAATGAATTCTAAAATGAAGGGTAACAATGTCCAATTAGCTAATGAGTAAATATTGTAACATGATTTTAATACTTCTAAATGAAATCCCTACATATATACATAATAATTTACACATTTTAAGGCAAGAACCAGGGTTTTTTTTAGCGCCTTCTTGTTTTGGCACCCCAATAATATCTATTCTTAAAGTATTGAGAAAACAAACTGATTCCAGCCTTTATTATCTCTAAAATAATAAATAATACATCACAATGCTTGGGTTAATAAAATATATATTGAAAGATGCCTTATAACATATAATAATAAACATTAATTAATAATTTTCAACTGCTATAAACAACTATTTTAATAACTCAAAGTGATTTATGTTGAGGAATGAAATGCAACAACCTTTTTAGGCTTCACAAAATTGTTAAGATACTTCAGCTGATGACAAGCCTTTGTAGATAAAATCTCAGTACAGAAAATAAAACAGACTCCCACTAACAGAAACAATGACCTATATCTAAGCAAATCAACTTGAATCACAGCACTTATATTTCAAAACTTGGCCAAATTTAACTAAAGGTCAGGAATAATTCTTAGGCTGTAGTAGCTTGGAATATGGGACCTTCAACAGAATTTTTGATTGGTGTTAAAAACAATGAAAAAAATGATAAAATGTGGCATGAAATTCTTATTTATAAAAACTTATAATGCATGACTGTTGACAAATAGAAAGCAAAATGTTTAACCAGCCCTTGTTAATCAGTTTAAAATTCACTGTATTTAATTTAATAAAATCTGAATATTTTAACAATAATTCTTACTGAATATCAATGATATAAACTATTTTTATATCTACATCTATATAGAATTATGGAAGCATGCTGTGTATAGTAACTCCTAATAATAAATAATGGCATATTATAAAATGCCAATTAGAACTATGTATCCTATATAATGTTAATTTCAACAGACTTATAGCAGCCAATTTTGGCAGTATCCGTCCTAAGGCCTTTTTGCTATGTATATCTGAAATTGGATGAGCTCCTCCTCAAAAATAATGGCATTTAAAAAAAAATACCAATAAGAAATTTCATTATATTGATATCAAGATAACTTGCTCTTCATGGTAGAATGTGATTTGTTATGATTTCTTGTATTTAATGATGACAAATTATGACAATAATGTACATAATGTGGTTTGTATATTTATGGTATATGATTTTGAGGTACAGTATATGAAATAAACCAACATTTTAATTATACAGTACATGTTATAATATCAATATTGTAAAAAAAAAATATTTGGAATTTTACTAGAATACCGTAACCTGAATAAGTTTTATCAAAAATTGTTTTCTAATTTCTCAGTGACTCCAATGACAATAATGTTTGAAACTCACAAAAAAATTAAAAATCTTTCAATATTAAAATAATTACCCACCTCGCCTATTCCTAAAACTGAATATATGTGTCTACAATAGTCATTTCTCTCAATCCACACTATTACTATTAAATTTATAAAAATGAAATGAAATAAACATTAAAATACAAGAAATAATTGCTCCACTGATAAGCTGATATGATGTAGCTGTCTTTGGTTATTATTATTAGATCAGACCTCGAATGATGACTGTAATTGTCTGTTTACTGGATTAAATTGCAAGGGACATAACCACGATAAAGGATGACCTGAAACAAGTAACATGGATAAAGTGCTTTTAATTTTTCTGGCAGAAAGACATGAAAATTAACTGCTAAATACCTTTGAAATTCTACTTGATAAAATGAAATGAATGGGATTTAACGTCCCACTGATTTACATTTGATGTTGAAAGAAAATAACCTATGATTATGATCCTGAAACTATGTTTTCTTAAAATTGAGTTATTTCCCTTAAACAATTAATTGTTTATTCAAAGTCATTCTTGCAAGCAACCGAGAAATGTATCGGATTGAGAAATGTGCCTTGGTGTTGGTGTTTTCAATGATCTGACAGTGAATATTTGATACCAAATATTGCTTTAATTTCAAGTATATCTGCTATATTGATGTTTTTCGCAGCCCTAGTGCTATCAGGTTACTTCCCCCCCCCCCTCTGACAACAGCATTACAGTCTACTCGTACTTTAAATTCCAACTGTCAAGGGTTCTTTTACGTCCGACTATTTATGTCCCTTGCCAGGCCCACTGTCCTGTATTCACATTATTGGATGTGATTTGAAGGTGTACCGAATTAAAATTCTTGTTCTGTAGCAAAACTTACCACGTCCAAAGACCTCTTGGAATAATGCCATCCTCGATTTTGGTTGTCTTTTGTATGAATTTGAATCTTTCTTAACTTGTTCCACTAAAGTTTCATCATTTAGAATTGAGGATATCTTGGAAAAGAAAAATACAAATTTTAAGAGAAAATAATTTCTATAAAATAAGGAATTTAGTATAAAAAGATCAAGGATAAGAGGAATTATTCAGTGACATTTAGGTAGGTGCACATGTACATACTTATGCTGAAACATTCTACCAATGTACTTCCACATGTTTCAAGCCTTTCCAACAGAATGTTGGACTGTATTGCATAACTTTCTGGATCCATTTAATTCTTTGCAATTTGGACATGTTAATTAAACTTCCCATAGCTGAATCAGCATGCTAGAAATTTGCTGTGGCATTGACATGCTAGAAAGACAGAGTGATACTAACACGATCCAAAGTTGTTGATTCAATGAATCCTGACGAAAAAGTACTAAATACACTTGGACTGTACTGTTTAACCTACCTGATCACAGCCGATAGCAACAACAAACAAACCAAACAGAATCGACTCAATCACTAATATAACAGAATGTATTCTGAAAATTACAAAAGAAATGGACTTTATTTTAGTATCCTAACTTTCTGCACAGACCAACTCATGAAGACAGACATATGCAATGCAGTGTGCCATGAGGAAAATTTTGACCAGATAGCGGTGCTTTGGCCTATTCTTATTTTAAATTGCAGCTGTCAAGGGTTCTTTTACTGGCACACTAAATGTCTACATGGAATTCAGTTTTCCGTCCCATCCAATAGATAAGACAATATTACATGCCAGGCCTACTGACAAAGTGAAACAAGAGCGGAAAATCATGAGGAACTTTCTCAACCATCATAGGGATTGAAATCTCGATCTCCTGGTTAGCAAGCTAGCATCTTACTCAAGGAACCACCCAACTCTCAATTATAAAAGAATATGTAAATATCAGAACTAACACAATTATATGGGAAAACAATCACTGGTTTATTATACACAAACACGACGTTTCGATAAGTATCCTCTTATCGTTATCAAGCACAATGATATTTAGTAAACTAGATGGTATATATATATAAAAATGTACAATATGAAGCCATTCTTAATTAATGTTATGGATTACAAGGGTCACCGTGATTATAGTTAATCAGTTAACCGACAAAGAACTTTGATACACTACAATTACATAAAAATAAAGAATATAGATATAAAAGAAACCATTTAGCAAATAGATAGCAGTGTTATGAATTAACAGTTGTTTTAGGCTTGTAACTAAGAAAACACCACTGGATGACTAGGATCTGAATATACACAAAACCATAGTGTGTCCTACCATAATAAGCATAATTAACTAAGAAAACATAGTGATATAGTTCCCGAGGTGTGACGGTTGACAAAGAAACTTAGGGTTGGGAAGAGAATAAATACAACATTATTAAGCGTCTATAATTGATTATAATTAATTTTAGATAACTGCATCATAGGCCCTAGGAATAAACAGTCCCAAATCTCTATTTAATTCTGGTGCAAATCTTTTTATATGTATGGCTTCTTTTAACTTCCGAATTTTCTTGTTGTGTTGGTTTTTGGCCAGAATTTCAACATTGTCCCAATCTATTGTGTGTCTTGGGTGGTCCTTTAGGTGCTCTGCTATGGCCGATGTGTTGGTAGGGGCTCTTGACTTGTGTTCTAAAATTCTTTTTTCCACTGGTCTTTTGGATTCTCCGATGTAGATCTTTTCACATGTTGAGCAGTTAATTTTGTAAATGGCTCCTTTTGGCTGTGTGGGAATGGTTGGTTGTAGTTTTCCATTTGCTTTCAGGATCTGTTTTAAGGATGTGGGGATAGTGAAAAAGGTGTCTATGTTTGACTTCTTTAACAAACGGCTAACTCGGTAACTGAGATCCCCGTAGAACGGCAGGGTGACACTGATGGGGGATTTTTCTGGCTTCTGTTGGTTACTTCTGTTGTTATTTAAGGTGGTCTGAATCTGTTTGTTTACTATAGTAGGGGGATAATTATTTAGGTTGCAGAACACATGACGTAAGTGGTCTAATTCCTCGTTGAGGTATTCTGGTTCACATATGTTCACGGCTCTGCGTACTAAGGTGGATATGAGGGCTGTTTTAACACTGTGGGGGTGACTTGAGTTATAATGAATGTACTGGTCTGTATGCGTCGGTTTACGGTAAATTTTGGTTTTCATGAGACTTGTTTTTTTGTGGACGTGAACGTCTAAAAATGGTAGAACTTCTTCTTTCTCGGTTTCTATAGTGAATTTAATTCTAGGGTGTTGGTTGTTTAGGTGATCTAACAGTGCCATAGGTTGATCCTGTTCATCCAAGACAACAAAAGTGTCGTCAACTTTGCGAAGCCAAACCAAAGGAGTAATGGGGGATGTGCTTAGGGCGCGTTCTTCAAATTCAGTTAGGAAAATTTCAGCCATAAGCGGTGACAGGGGGCTTCCCATTGGTAATCCATGAATTTGTTGGTACAAGTCGTCGCCCCATGTAAAGTAGGTAGAGTCCAAACACATGTTAATAAGTTCGACGATGCTGTTGGTGGTTAATTTGGTGTCCAGTGGAATTACTAACTGATCTATACGAGAACGGAGAACTTCAGTGGCTTCTTGGCGAGGAACATTGGTAAACAGGTCTGTTACATCATAGGATACAATTCTTCCAGGCTGGGTGATGTTTCGGATTTTATGACAGAATTCAGTAGAGTCTTTGATGAATGAAGGTGATGATGTTCCTAATATGGCAAGCAGCTTAGACAGGTGTTTGGAAACATTGTAGAACACTGAATCTCTAGAGCAGACAAGTAACCTAGCTTTAATTGGGTTTTTATGAGTTTTTATCGTGGCGCGGGCGTACGGCGGGCGTGGGTGGTTAGGTCGCAACTGGTAGAAGAGTTCTTTAGTGATCTCTTGCTGGTGTTGAAGTTTTCCTAATTTTTCATTCAGTTGTTTTTCAAGTGTTGTTGTCGGGTTTTTCCTAATTTTCTTATATGTGGTATTATCTTTAAGTAATTCATTGACCGTGAAGTTGTAGTCATCAGTGTTCATTATCACTGTTGATTTCCCTTTGTCTGCAGGAATTATGGTAATGGACTTGTCATCTTTCAGGTTGTGAATGGCTTCCTTATCTTTTTTACTGATCCTGTTGGTGTTCTTTTTGGTTTTGGATTTGGTTATCAGGTCAGCTATTTGGTGGCGTAGAAAATCAACTTTGCCACCCGGTGCCAGTTGTCTAAGGCCCTTCTCTACATTGGCGATGAGGTCATCATGGTTTTTTGGTGGTAGACAGGGTGCATGCTTGAGGCCTTTGGAAAGCAGGTTGATCTGATCCTCACTGAGTTCTTTATCACTGAGGTTAACTACTGTTTTGGTGAGGAAATCTGTTTTAAATTGGTTTGTATTTGATTGTGTAGTTGATTGCCTGTTCCGTTTCAGCTGCTCAAATTTCTTCAGTTGACCTTTTTTAATTTGGTCTGAGTGGGCTAGATTGGTTGATGTTTGTATATGCCGAATATTGGTAAAATCTTCATTAGTGAGTTGGTCTTTAAGAGCTTGTTGTAATCCATTGATTACACATAGGAGGCGATTTTTGGTGTTCCGGTGGTGTTGGATGCGTTCTCGGACAAGAGACTTGCTGGCTCGTTGAAGTATCTTGTTGGCTAAGTTGGAACTGACTGGCCCCTTTAGCTGTAATCCATTAGGTACAATATCACTGTCTCTACATCTCATAAGAAAAGTTAGGTTGTTGCACACTTGGATATATTTACCTTCCAGTTTACTAAGCTGACGTACACACTTAAATGCCTCATCCCCATACTGATGTTGAACATAATCTTTTAGTGGCATTTAGCGATTGGAGACATATCAGAACTAACACAATTATATGGGAAAACAATCACTGGTTTATTATACACAAACACGACGTTTCGATAAGTATCCTCTTATCGTTATCAAGCACAATGATATTTAGTAAACTAGATGGTATATATATATAAAAATGTACAATATGAAGCCATTCTTAATTAATGTTATGGATTACAAGGGTCACCGTGATTATAGTTAATCAGTTAACCGACAAAGAACTTTGATACACTACAATTACATAAAAATAAAGAATATAGATATAAAAGAAACCATTTAGCAAATAGATAGCAGTGTTATGAATTAACAGTTGTTTTAGGCTTGTAACTAAGAAAACACCACTGGATGACTAGGATCTGAATATACACAAAACCATAGTGTGTCCTACCATAATAAGCATAATTAACTAAGAAAACATAGTGATATAGTTCCCGAGGTGTGACGGTTGACAAAGAAACTTAGGGTTGGGAAGAGAATAAATACAACATTATTAAGCGTCTATAATTGATTATAATTAATTTTAGATAACTGCATCATAGGCCCTAGGAATAAACAGTCCCAAATCTCTATTTAATTCTGGTGCAAATCTTTTTATATGTATGGCTTCTTTTAACTTCCGAATTTTCTTGTTGTGTTGGTTTTTGGCCAGAATTTCAACATTGTCCCAATCTATTGTGTGTCTTGGGTGGTCCTTTAGGTGCTCTGCTATGGCCGATGTGTTGGTAGGGGCTCTTGACTTGTGTTCTAAAATTCTTTTTTCCACTGGTCTTTTGGATTCTCCGATGTAGATCTTTTCACATGTTGAGCAGTTAATTTTGTAAATGGCTCCTTTTGGCTGTGTGGGAATGGTTGGTTGTAGTTTTCCATTTGCTTTCAGGATCTGTTTTAAGGATGTGGGGATAGTGAAAAAGGTGTCTATGTTTGACTTCTTTAACAAACGGCTAACTCGGTAACTGAGATCCCCGTAGAACGGCAGGGTGACACTGATGGGGGATTTTTCTGGCTTCTGTTGGTTACTTCTGTTGTTATTTAAGGTGGTCTGAATCTGTTTGTTTACTATAGTAGGGGGATAATTATTTAGGTTGCAGAACACATGACGTAAGTGGTCTAATTCCTCGTTGAGGTATTCTGGTTCACATATGTTCACGGCTCTGCGTACTAAGGTGGATATGAGGGCTGTTTTAACACTGTGGGGGTGACTTGAGTTATAATGAATGTACTGGTCTGTATGCGTCGGTTTACGGTAAATTTTGGTTTTCATGAGACTTGTTTTTTTGTGGACGTGAACGTCTAAAAATGGTAGAACTTCTTCTTTCTCGGTTTCTATAGTGAATTTAATTCTAGGGTGTTGGTTGTTTAGGTGATCTAACAGTGCCATAGGTTGATCCTGTTCATCCAAGACAACAAAAGTGTCGTCAACTTTGCGAAGCCAAACCAAAGGAGTAATGGGGGATGTGCTTAGGGCGCGTTCTTCAAATTCAGTTAGGAAAATTTCAGCCATAAGCGGTGACAGGGGGCTTCCCATTGGTAATCCATGAATTTGTTGGTACAAGTCGTCGCCCCATGTAAAGTAGGTAGAGTCCAAACACATGTTAATAAGTTCGACGATGCTGTTGGTGGTTAATTTGGTGTCCAGTGGAATTACTAACTGATCTATACGAGAACGGAGAACTTCAGTGGCTTCTTGGCGAGGAACATTGGTAAACAGGTCTGTTACATCATAGGATACAATTCTTCCAGGCTGGGTGATGTTTCGGATTTTATGACAGAATTCAGTAGAGTCTTTGATGAATGAAGGTGATGATGTTCCTAATATGGCAAGCAGCTTAGACAGGTGTTTGGAAACATTGTAGAACACTGAATCTCTAGAGCAGACAAGTAACCTAGCTTTAATTGGGTTTTTATGAGTTTTTATCGTGGCGCGGGCGTACGGCGGGCGTGGGTGGTTAGGTCGCAACTGGTAGAAGAGTTCTTTAGTGATCTCTTGCTGGTGTTGAAGTTTTCCTAATTTTTCATTCAGTTGTTTTTCAAGTGTTGTTGTCGGGTTTTTCCTAATTTTCTTATATGTGGTATTATCTTTAAGTAATTCATTGACCGTGAAGTTGTAGTCATCAGTGTTCATTATCACTGTTGATTTCCCTTTGTCTGCAGGAATTATGGTAATGGACTTGTCATCTTTCAGGTTGTGAATGGCTTCCTTATCTTTTTTACTGATCCTGTTGGTGTTCTTTTTGGTTTTGGATTTGGTTATCAGGTCAGCTATTTGGTGGCGTAGAAAATCAACTTTGCCACCCGGTGCCAGTTGTCTAAGGCCCTTCTCTACATTGGCGATGAGGTCATCATGGTTTTTTGGTGGTAGACAGGGTGCATGCTTGAGGCCTTTGGAAAGCAGGTTGATCTGATCCTCACTGAGTTCTTTATCACTGAGGTTAACTACTGTTTTGGTGAGGAAATCTGTTTTAAATTGGTTTGTATTTGATTGTGTAGTTGATTGCCTGTTCCGTTTCAGCTGCTCAAATTTCTTCAGTTGACCTTTTTTAATTTGGTCTGAGTGGGCTAGATTGGTTGATGTTTGTATATGCCGAATATTGGTAAAATCTTCATTAGTGAGTTGGTCTTTAAGAGCTTGTTGTAATCCATTGATTACACATAGGAGGCGATTTTTGGTGTTCCGGTGGTGTTGGATGCGTTCTCGGACAAGAGACTTGCTGGCTCGTTGAAGTATCTTGTTGGCTAAGTTGGAACTGACTGGCCCCTTTAGCTGTAATCCATTAGGTACAATATCACTGTCTCTACATCTCATAAGAAAAGTTAGGTTGTTGCACACTTGGATATATTTACCTTCCAGTTTACTAAGCTGACGTACACACTTAAATGCCTCATCCCCATACTGATGTTGAACATAATCTTTTAGTGGCATTTAGCGATTGGAGACATATCAGAACTAACACAATTATATGGGAAAACAATCACTGGTTTATTATACACAAACACGACGTTTCGATAAGTATCCTCTTATCGTTATCAAGCACAATGATATTTAGTAAACTAGATGGTATATATATATAAAAATGTACAATATGAAGCCATTCTTAATTAATGTTATGGATTACAAGGGTCACCGTGATTATAGTTAATCAGTTAACCGACAAAGAACTTTGATACACTACAATTACATAAAAATAAAGAATATAGATATAAAAGAAACCATTTAGCAAATAGATAGCAGTGTTATGAATTAACAGTTGTTTTAGGCTTGTAACTAAGAAAACACCACTGGATGACTAGGATCTGAATATACACAAAACCATAGTGTGTCCTACCATAATAAGCATAATTAACTAAGAAAACATAGTGATATAGTTCCCGAGGTGTGACGGTTGACAAAGAAACTTAGGGTTGGGAAGAGAATAAATACAACATTATTAAGCGTCTATAATTGATTATAATTAATTTTAGATAACTGCATCATAGGCCCTAGGAATAAACAGTCCCAAATCTCTATTTAATTCTGGTGCAAATCTTTTTATATGTATGGCTTCTTTTAACTTCCGAATTTTCTTGTTGTGTTGGTTTTTGGCCAGAATTTCAACATTGTCCCAATCTATTGTGTGTCTTGGGTGGTCCTTTAGGTGCTCTGCTATGGCCGATGTGTTGGTAGGGGCTCTTGACTTGTGTTCTAAAATTCTTTTTTCCACTGGTCTTTTGGATTCTCCGATGTAGATCTTTTCACATGTTGAGCAGTTAATTTTGTAAATGGCTCCTTTTGGCTGTGTGGGAATGGTTGGTTGTAGTTTTCCATTTGCTTTCAGGATCTGTTTTAAGGATGTGGGGATAGTGAAAAAGGTGTCTATGTTTGACTTCTTTAACAAACGGCTAACTCGGTAACTGAGATCCCCGTAGAACGGCAGGGTGACACTGATGGGGGATTTTTCTGGCTTCTGTTGGTTACTTCTGTTGTTATTTAAGGTGGTCTGAATCTGTTTGTTTACTATAGTAGGGGGATAATTATTTAGGTTGCAGAACACATGACGTAAGTGGTCTAATTCCTCGTTGAGGTATTCTGGTTCACATATGTTCACGGCTCTGCGTACTAAGGTGGATATGAGGGCTGTTTTAACACTGTGGGGGTGACTTGAGTTATAATGAATGTACTGGTCTGTATGCGTCGGTTTACGGTAAATTTTGGTTTTCATGAGACTTGTTTTTTTGTGGACGTGAACGTCTAAAAATGGTAGAACTTCTTCTTTCTCGGTTTCTATAGTCTACCACCAAAAAACCATGATGACCTCATCGCCAATGTAGAGAAGGGCCTTAGACAACTGGCACCGGGTGGCAAAGTTGATTTTCTACGCCACCAAATAGCTGACCTGATAACCAAATCCAAAACCAAAAAGAACACCAACAGGATCAGTAAAAAAGATAAGGAAGCCATTCACAACCTGAAAGATGACAAGTCCATTACCATAATTCCTGCAGACAAAGGGAAATCAACAGTGATAATGAACACTGATGACTACAACTTCACGGTCAATGAATTACTTAAAGATAATACCACATATAAGAAAATTAGGAAAAACCCGACAACAACACTTGAAAAACAACTGAATGAAAAATTAGGAAAACTTCAACACCAGCAAGAGATCACTAAAGAACTCTTCTACCAGTTGCGACCTAACCACCCACGCCCGCCGTACGCCCGCGCCACGATAAAAACTCATAAAAACCCAATTAAAGCTAGGTTACTTGTCTGCTCTAGAGATTCAGTGTTCTACAATGTTTCCAAACACCTGTCTAAGCTGCTTGCCATATTAGGAACATCATCACCTTCATTCATCAAAGACTCTACTGAATTCTGTCATAAAATCCGAAACATCACCCAGCCTGGAAGAATTGTATCCTATGATGTAACAGACCTGTTTACCAATGTTCCTCGCCAAGAAGCCACTGAAGTTCTCCGTTCTCGTATAGATCAGTTAGTAATTCCACTGGACACCAAATTAACCACCAACAGCATCGTCGAACTTATTAACATGTGTTTGGACTCTACCTACTTTACATGGGGCGACGACTTGTACCAACAAATTCATGGATTACCAATGGGAAGCCCCCTGTCACCGCTTATGGCTGAAATTTTCCTAACTGAATTTGAAGAACGCGCCCTAAGCACATCCCCCATTACTCCTTTGGTTTGGCTTCGCAAAGTTGACGACACTTTTGTTGTCTTGGATGAACAGGATCAACCTATGGCACTGTTAGATCACCTAAACAACCAACACCCTAGAATTAAATTCACTATAGAAACCGAGAAAGAAGAAGTTCTACCATTTTTAGACGTTCACGTCCACAAAAAAACAAGTCTCATGAAAACCAAAATTTACCGTAAACCGACGCATACAGACCAGTACATTCATTATAACTCAAGTCACCCCCACAGTGTTAAAACAGCCCTCATATCCACCTTAGTACGCAGAGCCGTGAACATATGTGAACCAGAATACCTCAACGAGGAATTAGACCACTTACGTCATGTGTTCTGCAACCTAAATAATTATCCCCCTACTATAGTAAACAAACAGATTCAGACCACCTTAAATAACAACAGAAGTAACCAACAGAAGCCAGAAAAATCCCCCATCAGTGTCACCCTGCCGTTCTACGGGGATCTCAGTTACCGAGTTAGCCGTTTGTTAAAGAAGTCAAACATAGACACCTTTTTCACTATCCCCACATCCTTAAAACAGATCCTGAAAGCAAATGGAAAACTACAACCAACCATTCCCACACAGCCAAAAGGAGCCATTTACAAAATTAACTGCTCAACATGTGAAAAGATCTACATCGGAGAATCCAAAAGACCAGTGGAAAAAAGAATTTTAGAACACAAGTCAAGAGCCCCTACCAACACATCGGCCATAGCAGAGCACCTAAAGGACCACCCAAGACACACAATAGATTGGGACAATGTTGAAATTCTGGCCAAAAACCAACACAACAAGAAAATTCGGAAGTTAAAAGAAGCCATACATATAAAAAGATTTGCACCAGAATTAAATAGAGATTTGGGACTGTTTATTCCTAGGGCCTATGATGCAGTTATCTAAAATTAATTATAATCAATTATAGACGCTTAATAATGTTGTATTTATTCTCTTCCCAACCCTAAGTTTCTTTGTCAACCGTCACACCTCGGGAACTATATCACTATGTTTTCTTAGTTAATTATGCTTATTATGGTAGGACACACTATGGTTTTGTGTATATTCAGATCCTAGTCATCCAGTGGTGTTTTCTTAGTTACAAGCCTAAAACAACTGTTAATTCATAACACTGCTATCTATTTGCTAAATGGTTTCTTTTATATCTATATTCTTTATTTTTATGTAATTGTAGTGTATCAAAGTTCTTTGTCGGTTAACTGATTAACTATAATCACGGTGACCCTTGTAATCCATAACATTAATTAAGAATGGCTTCATATTGTACATTTTTATATATATATACCATCTAGTTTACTAAATATCATTGTGCTTGATAACGATAAGAGGATACTTATCGAAACGTCGTGTTTGTGTATAATAAACCAGTGATTGTTTTCCCATATAATTGTGTTAGTTCTGATATGTCTCCAATCGCTAAATGCCACTAAAAGATTATGTTCAACATCAGTATGGGGATGAGGCATTTAAGTGTGTACGTCAGCTTAGTAAACTGGAAGGTAAATATATCCAAGTGTGCAACAACCTAACTTTTCTTATGAGATGTAGAGACAGTGATATTGTACCTAATGGATTACAGCTAAAGGGGCCAGTCAGTTCCAACTTAGCCAACAAGATACTTCAACGAGCCAGCAAGTCTCTTGTCCGAGAACGCATCCAACACCACCGGAACACCAAAAATCGCCTCCTATGTGTAATCAATGGATTACAACAAGCTCTTAAAGACCAACTCACTAATGAAGATTTTACCAATATTCGGCATATACAAACATCAACCAATCTAGCCCACTCAGACCAAATTAAAAAAAGGTCAACTGAAGAAATTTGAGCAGCTGAAACGGAACAGGCAATCAACTACACAATCAAATACAAACCAATTTAAAACAGATTTCCTCACCAAAACAGTAGTTAACCTCAGTGATAAAGAACTCAGTGAGGATCAGATCAACCTGCTTTCCAAAGGCCTCAAGCATGCACCCTGTCTACCACCAAAAAACCATGATGACCTCATCGCCAATGTAGAGAAGGGCCTTAGACAACTGGCACCGGGTGGCAAAGTTGATTTTCTACGCCACCAAATAGCTGACCTGATAACCAAATCCAAAACCAAAAAGAACACCAACAGGATCAGTAAAAAAGATAAGGAAGCCATTCACAACCTGAAAGATGACAAGTCCATTACCATAATTCCTGCAGACAAAGGGAAATCAACAGTGATAATGAACACTGATGACTACAACTTCACGGTCAATGAATTACTTAAAGATAATACCACATATAAGAAAATTAGGAAAAACCCGACAACAACACTTGAAAAACAACTGAATGAAAAATTAGGAAAACTTCAACACCAGCAAGAGATCACTAAAGAACTCTTCTACCAGTTGCGACCTAACCACCCACGCCCGCCGTACGCCCGCGCCACGATAAAAACTCATAAAAACCCAATTAAAGCTAGGTTACTTGTCTGCTCTAGAGATTCAGTGTTCTACAATGTTTCCAAACACCTGTCTAAGCTGCTTGCCATATTAGGAACATCATCACCTTCATTCATCAAAGACTCTACTGAATTCTGTCATAAAATCCGAAACATCACCCAGCCTGGAAGAATTGTATCCTATGATGTAACAGACCTGTTTACCAATGTTCCTCGCCAAGAAGCCACTGAAGTTCTCCGTTCTCGTATAGATCAGTTAGTAATTCCACTGGACACCAAATTAACCACCAACAGCATCGTCGAACTTATTAACATGTGTTTGGACTCTACCTACTTTACATGGGGCGACGACTTGTACCAACAAATTCATGGATTACCAATGGGAAGCCCCCTGTCACCGCTTATGGCTGAAATTTTCCTAACTGAATTTGAAGAACGCGCCCTAAGCACATCCCCCATTACTCCTTTGGTTTGGCTTCGCAAAGTTGACGACACTTTTGTTGTCTTGGATGAACAGGATCAACCTATGGCACTGTTAGATCACCTAAACAACCAACACCCTAGAATTAAATTCACTATAGAAACCGAGAAAGAAGAAGTTCTACCATTTTTAGACGTTCACGTCCACAAAAAAACAAGTCTCATGAAAACCAAAATTTACCGTAAACCGACGCATACAGACCAGTACATTCATTATAACTCAAGTCACCCCCACAGTGTTAAAACAGCCCTCATATCCACCTTAGTACGCAGAGCCGTGAACATATGTGAACCAGAATACCTCAACGAGGAATTAGACCACTTACGTCATGTGTTCTGCAACCTAAATAATTATCCCCCTACTATAGTAAACAAACAGATTCAGACCACCTTAAATAACAACAGAAGTAACCAACAGAAGCCAGAAAAATCCCCCATCAGTGTCACCCTGCCGTTCTACGGGGATCTCAGTTACCGAGTTAGCCGTTTGTTAAAGAAGTCAAACATAGACACCTTTTTCACTATCCCCACATCCTTAAAACAGATCCTGAAAGCAAATGGAAAACTACAACCAACCATTCCCACACAGCCAAAAGGAGCCATTTACAAAATTAACTGCTCAACATGTGAAAAGATCTACATCGGAGAATCCAAAAGACCAGTGGAAAAAAGAATTTTAGAACACAAGTCAAGAGCCCCTACCAACACATCGGCCATAGCAGAGCACCTAAAGGACCACCCAAGACACACAATAGATTGGGACAATGTTGAAATTCTGGCCAAAAACCAACACAACAAGAAAATTCGGAAGTTAAAAGAAGCCATACATATAAAAAGATTTGCACCAGAATTAAATAGAGATTTGGGACTGTTTATTCCTAGGGCCTATGATGCAGTTATCTAAAATTAATTATAATCAATTATAGACGCTTAATAATGTTGTATTTATTCTCTTCCCAACCCTAAGTTTCTTTGTCAACCGTCACACCTCGGGAACTATATCACTATGTTTTCTTAGTTAATTATGCTTATTATGGTAGGACACACTATGGTTTTGTGTATATTCAGATCCTAGTCATCCAGTGGTGTTTTCTTAGTTACAAGCCTAAAACAACTGTTAATTCATAACACTGCTATCTATTTGCTAAATGGTTTCTTTTATATCTATATTCTTTATTTTTATGTAATTGTAGTGTATCAAAGTTCTTTGTCGGTTAACTGATTAACTATAATCACGGTGACCCTTGTAATCCATAACATTAATTAAGAATGGCTTCATATTGTACATTTTTATATATATATACCATCTAGTTTACTAAATATCATTGTGCTTGATAACGATAAGAGGATACTTATCGAAACGTCGTGTTTGTGTATAATAAACCAGTGATTGTTTTCCCATATAATTGTGTTAGTTCTGATATGTCTCCAATCGCTAAATGCCACTAAAAGATTAATATGTAAATACATAATGATGTCATCAAAAGCTATAATGGCTAACAAAACCACTGGTTAAAAGCCAAAGTTATGCATGCAGAGAGGCTGAGTACAGTAAATTATATATACTAATTCACAGAGTTTATAGAGAGGGAGAAAGAGAGAAATGGGGTTTAATGTCCACTCGACCCAAACTAGGTCATTTCGGGACTAAAATATGGTTTAATTTTATTTCAATAATTTGCTTGCATGTAGGGGTCTTTAGCAGTGGGAGAAACCGGAGGACCCAGAGAAAACACATGAGGTTGGACAAGCGACCCTACTCCTTGCCACATCAAACCGGAGATTCTAAACCACACCAGTTAACTCAATGACAGGCTTTATGATAAAGCGCAAGAGTTTATAGAACTATGAGCTGTTTTACAACACCAACCATATAGAAAATACATTAGGCTCCATATATTTCACTTACAATTTGGTATGTTTAAGTTCTTTTGGAGATCCTGGATCTATGATCCATGCAGCTATAGTCAAGCCGAAAGCATAAACACTCAACAAACCTGAAATAAAAACAAATACCACAATGAAGCGAGAATTTTACATGCAACAGGCCTACATATTGGGTACAGGACTATTTGTCCCAGGACAACTTGTCCCATGACAACTCGTTGCCGGACAATTTGTCCCCGTATAATTCATCCCCAGACAATTTATTCTCTAGGAAGATTTGTCCACTAGGACGATTGCTCCCAGACAATTTGTCCCATAGGGCTATTCGACATATTTGAAGGGGGGAGAAACTAGTAGTCTGTTCACCCCTTAAGACTAATAGATGTCTGGTCTACATTGTTTTATCATGCCCAATAATGCATAGTGATTAAAAGTCAAGTGTAGTATTAACAGTGGACAATACTGATACTTAATTAAGGGATAAATTGATGTAAAACTAGAATCAAAACTGTCCTCAGGGACAAGTTGCCTTTTTACATTCACTATTCATCATACTATATATAAAAGGGTCTGATTTACAACTTATATATTCACTGCATTGCAATATTTATTTTTATTATTTAATCAAAATATTACGTATATCTTTGAGTAATAGAAACTGTAACTACATCAGAGGGTGGCAGCGTGTTCAGTCATCTGACTCATCACCTTGCTGCCATCACACCAGCAGTTCTGATCAGATTATATTAGTTACTGGGTATTATATTGTAATAAACATGACTGGTCACAGTGCCTTTAGTAAACTTTAACAGACAAAATGTGAACAGAAAGATAACTCAAAATGCAATCAAAATTTACAAAAGGTTTACACAATCTCTGTTTCTTTCTTAGCCAAAATGATAATAAAATCACTTTATTACTTACCCACATAAAATAAAAACTGAATAAAAAACTTCTGATTAAACTCCCCAACACAATTATTTATCCTAAAAAAAATATTGAATGTCAAGATTTAATGACACTATAGAATTAAACATTTCTGCACAAGAGAGAAAAACAATTAATGATCTGAACAAAAGATTTTTTCAACAAATACATGACTTTATGTGTGCTAACATCCAAGTTGAGAACATATTATTAGCCCATAAAAATATGTTTCTTCACTGCATAAGTTTAACTACGTTACAAATTAATTAAAATTTGTTATAGTTCAAAAACTAGTGACCATAACTCACCAAGGACAATGATGATCCATTCGTCTGATACACTGACGACAGACTCGACAATGATGTGCTCTTGGAGGTCGATATGTTTCACATTTTATACATACTGTCCAGCCATCTTTCTGTAAAATAGAAATTTCAGTTCACATATTAAGACAGCAAACTTCACATCCCCATATCGTTGGTGAAGTTGCAAAAGGTCGTATCTTGGGGGTTGATGAAAAATGATTTTTTTGCATTTCTGATTTCCTCATCGTATCGCATGTCTTTTTATCTAATAATCGTATCTCTAGTCCAATCGAATAATTTTGTATGATCATGTGTCTAATCGTCGTATGATCATTGGAGAACAATTTTTTTAAGTGTAAAATGCCGTATCTGCAGAAAATTATCATAAAAGTCCGCTTAAAGAGAGATACGACATTTTGTTTTGAACGTCTAAATTGTTTTTAATAATTGTAGTTTTTAGTCTCTCCTGTAAAGTTAGGAAAAAAGGAGATACAACATTTTGCAACTTCACCGACGATATGACATTCCAGCTAAATAACACTATGCCTGAACGATACTCATGCAAGCTATTAATCATACGGATTAATATATTATAAGCACCATTCAAAAAGTTTAAGAGTATTTGTATACTGGTACCTTAAAAATACTTATGTGTGATGTCATCCGTCTTGGAAAATGAGTGACCAGTCATGAAAAGATAGTAAGCTGGCACTGCCAGGCAGGATACGCCCACATTTTCGATAGGTGGATAGAGAACAAACAATATTAAAAGTGATTTTTCCTACAATCAAAGACCATAATTCATTAAGTTACAATTTGATATGCGCAAATATCGCAAGGAATCAAGATCTTTGGGTTATAAACATGCATGTCAAGTTTCATCAAAATCGTTTCGAAATTGTGACCTCTATAATAGGGTCCACAACCTAAAATCGTGATTTTTCGTACAATCAGGGGCCATAATCAATTAAGTTTTGATCCGATACATGCCAATATCTAAAGCAGTCAAGATCATTTCAGGATAAACCTATATTTCAAGTTTTATCAAAATTGGATACCAATTGTGACCTGTCGAGAATCCACAACCTTGATATAAAATATTTTTACACTTTTCGCGTTCAAACAGCGGCCATTTTGTCTGTCAATTGTGGTCCGATTTTCAAGAAATTCGAACCCAACTTTCATTTCGGTGTACCGGTGATATAATCAGATGGTTTTTCAAATTGGATACTAATTGTGACTTCCAGAGGGACCACAAGCTAAATAATGTGAATTTTCGGACAATCAGGGGCCATAATTCAAAAAGTTACGTTCTGATGGGCGCAATTATGGAAAGGAAGAAGATCTTTGGGTTATAAACATGCATGTTATGTTTTATCAAAATTGTTTCAAAATTGTGACCTCAATAGGGTCCACAAGCTAAAAACGTGATTTTTCGTACAATCAGGGGCCATAATCCATGAAGTTTCAAATCCGATACACGCCAATAACGAAAGCAGCCGCTATGTATATGGGATAAACCTATATTTAAAGTTTTGTCAAAATTGGATTTTCACGAAATTTGAAGTCAACCTTCCTTACAGTGTAACGGTGATATAATCAGACGGTTTTTCAAATAAGATAATAATTGTGACATGAAGAGTGACCACAAGCTAAAAAACGTGATTTTTCAGACAATCAGGGGCCATAATTCAGGAAGTTACTTTACGATGGGTGCAAACATCGAAAGGAATCAAGATCTTTGGGTTATAAACATGCATGTCAAGTTTCATGAAATGGGTTCACAATTGTGACCTCTATAGGGTCCACAAGCCTAAAAACGCAATTTTTCGTACAATCAGGGGCCATAATCCATGTAGTTACAGTCCGATACATGCCAATATCGAAAGGAACCGAGATCTTGGAGAGATAAAGCTATATTTCAAGTTTCGGTGAAATCGGATAAAAATTGTGACCTGTAGAGGGTCCACAAATTGTGGACGGACAGACGGACGGACCGAGGGACGGGCGGACAAACAGGGGCGTCGACATAATACGTCCACTGAAAATGTGGGCGTATAAAAAGCTACAAGTACTGGTACATGTTTTATTATATTAAAGTGAAATGAAAGAAGAATATAAAGAAAGCATACCGATTGGACAGGATTTCCAGCATGATGATCTGAAAAATCCATACTTGTTGATGGTAAAGGAACTATTCCTGGATCTGATAATACAGCCCGTAGATGTGAAACAGTCAATAAAAATACAATCAAGTTGAAAAACACAACATTTACAGCTCCCCACATACTGAAAAAATATTTATCAATAAATTTCGCATCAACTCAATTTTCATTTGTAAAATGGCTCGACAGTTACATCACTGGAGTAGGCCAGCACTTTAGTTTTCTTCAATTAGTGGAGCTACCATAATTAGTTGAGCATTGATGACATTATAAAATCATATACCATACATGTACAGGTACACTCATTTGGACTTCCTGGTAATTCACTGGTACCGTACATGTATTCTTTTTCTTCAAAGTGACAAGACCTATTTAAATTGTAAAAACAATCTAGTTTTGAGAATTTTCTGCTGTGTGGAAGGGAGACAAAATTCCATATCTCTTAAATTGAGAGATGATCAAAAAGTCCCCAATTAATTTGTACCTAACAAGTCAAGTGAAAAGAGTCAGTTTTAAGATCTACCGCAAAATTGGTAATCAACTTTGAGTGATTAATGTGTGACTAATGCCATCGGTAGCACGACATTTCAATCTTGCAACCTTTCTGACTACACACAAACGACAGTTCAGACTCAGTTGTGCTCAATGGCTGTTCTGACTCGATAAAATAATGAGATTTTAGACTTGTTTATAGACAATAATAAATGATGAATAAATAAAACATTGTTAAAAATATATTTTAGTAATATATCGTTGTTTTTCTTTTATGAAAGAGTAAACAAGCTTGATTGACCGAGCACGACCAAGATTAGTTCACTGATAATGTTGTTATGATAAAATAGCCTGGTATTGAATGTTGATTGGCTTTCTAATATTTAAAAATGTTTTAATTTAATGTAACAGAATAATTTAAATCAACACAAAGCTATGATTATTGTTGATTTTGCTTCCAGCACCCGTCAACTAAGATTTCTTTTCACATACCCGGTACCACAAAATTACATAGTACAGCCTACAGGAAACAATAATTATCAAAGAACCGTTAGGTGCAGCTGATTCTTGAGTCCCGACTATCATGCAGCCGTTTCCTAAATATCATGTATCCTGACCTGAAACGTTGGGGCATATTTCTGTAAGGCCGAAACGCTGTGGGACGTAATGTCATGCCGCCATCTTAGAAAATACGGTATTATAACCTATTATCTATTATGCCATGGGCATGAATCAACTGGATGGGCTTTTGGGGGCACTATAAATAGATGAGTTGACCTACTGACTGACCTGACTGTCATTTATTTATTCATCAAGTATCAATTAAGTCCAAAAGGTCGGCAACTAATTCATAACCGTTGTCGTGCTACATGTACCTGCCGTATAGCTACAAGAACATAGCTAAAAATGTTAAGATATATTGATGTGTTTGGTGGTTGTTTTTGGCTACAATTGGGAGCCTTCAGTTTGACGTGGCAAACTCAAATTTTTTTATTAATAGGTTGTAACATCTTTAAAATTAGTTAAATTTATGCTATTATGACTAATTAAACTTACAGAGGCCAATGTAGGCCTACATGTAGTGGCACAACTATCGCCTAACACTAAATATCCGTGTTTAAAGTAATGAAGCGTTGTTTTTGTTTGACAATTCACCGGTATCAAAATTCTTTCATAGTTACACTGCTTTGGACATGCACCAACACTACACACGCCCTTTTAGTACACGCCCCTTTTTCCATATCCTGACAGTAATAAAGCAAATAACATCCTTCCTGCCATTTATTATCAGGTCCAAAATTGCCTTTTTGATTGGCTGGTATAAAAGCCTCATATTTAGCCCATCTTTCATGATGACGGTGAAACTATGCCATTTAAAAATATGACGGTCTAAGTAACAGCTTGA
This sequence comes from Patella pellucida, assembly GCA_917208275.1. Taxonomy (NCBI): domain Eukaryota; kingdom Metazoa; phylum Mollusca; class Gastropoda; family Patellidae; genus Patella; species Patella pellucida. The sequence continues at coordinate 37,905,715 of OU795043.1, read as the reverse complement.
TTTTAAATCTGACGATTTGTACCTGTTTCAGGTAGGATTATATGCTTAATTGTAGTTGGGTGTGGCGGAAATATTATAAATAACAATAATCAATCGTTGTTTTGATGAAAAATATTGTCAATTTTGCTTTTAAATGCAGCGAGAGATGATCGGTCCCGGAGGTGCTACGTTGGAGTCTATGGGCCATGCCAATGGGACAAAATCTGAGGTGGAGAGATAAGCCTTGCCCTTACTTAGCGAGGTTTCCTGTTTTGAAGTTGTAGTTGATTGTAGGCCTAGTGTGTACAACTGCTGATTTAGACCTAACTCTGCTTCTGAACCAGCATATATATAGTTAATTAGATCCATACATCTGCATGTCATGTAGCCTACAGTTTGTACAAATCACGACTTGAAAGTTGAATTGAACTGAACGTCTGAAGTGATAAGTGATGTTGATTGTGAGATGGGCTAGTCTTTCTGATCTTCCGAGGTGAGGACAGTGCAATGTTTACGGATAACATATTACCTTTCAGCCATAGTTGGAATAACCAAATGCCGTACAACAACATAGTCGGCATAAAAAACAGCAGTGTAAGTTATCAAAATACAAATCACCCCACAAGGGTCGCCCCGAAAAACAACCATTTCGAAATCTGAAAAAACACTACCACCATATTCCGATAATTTTTTTCCAGTGGGAGTTATCTGCCCTTTACCGGTAATGACGAAATTAAGTTTATAATAAGGATTAGGATTAGGCCTACTGAGTTTCACAGCAATGTTAAAATTACTCGATTATCAGAGCGGGTAGCTAAAGTTGATCATCGTATGACGAAGAGTCAGACTCTGATAAACGATTAGGGCCTAAGGCAAGTAAATTGGAGTGTAATATGTAACCGGCATTGCCTGAATAGAGCGAAGTTGATGTCAAAAAATAAAAGCCCTTCCCTTTCTTTGGCTTTATTTGCCTTTAAGTTTCTGAACTGATACAAATAATGGTAAAAAAAAAAGTTTTTTTAATTTAGATCTGAATTGTAGGATTAATTTTGTTTACAAAAAAATATTGTGAGAATTATTTTCTTTGACGTCAAAAATATGCTTATAATTATTGTTAGATCTTTCTGCACTGACTGCAGCCTTCGACAGGATAGACCACCAAAAAAACTGCTTTACGGTCTTCAGAAAGACTTTGGTATAAATGCCACTACTTTAGAATGGTTTAGTTCTTATCTGTCATCTTGTAATCAATCTGTGATTGTCAACTCAGACAAATCAGAATGTGTTCCTCGAGTCTGTAGTGTTCCTCAAGGTTCTGTTTTAGGACCAGTTTCATTTACCATGTATGCAAAGCAGCTTGGAGATGTTCTCAATCAAAATTCTGTATGTCACCATCTTTTTGGTGACAATACCCAACTCTTAGATTTGTTTACTCCTGGATCAAATAAGTTCAACAGTAGGCCTTGGCCTATATTCCAAAAAGACAGTTGTGTTCAAAAATCTCAATCTCAATCGGTTAGTGGTACCAAAGTGGAAAACTAGCTACCTTCAGACAAAGAATGTTTGTTGTCACTCCCAGTTGAACTCAGTTTTGTGACATCTTTATCAATCTTCAAATCTCAATTAAAGACTCATCTTTTCAAAATTTACTACAGAAATTGACAAAAACTTAAAGCCAAAGGACTTTTAATTGTATGCGCTACAAGCACAATTTGTGAATTTGGCACTATACAAATGGACATATGATTATTATTATTAATGAAATCATTAAAACATATTTATATGGAAAACAATCACTGTGTTGTTTTGAAGAAAATAAATGACAGTTTTGCTTATTGAAGTCTGATCTAGAGATGAGGTTTCTTATAAGTCTGAGTGACAATGTATTTTTTTTTACATTGCGCATCCAGGCGTTTGACTGAACATATTTGCTCTTGTGTAATGTAAACTTACTCATCATTATATAAATTTGCACAAACTGTTACAAACCAGGTCAGAGTCAGATGTAAATGTACTAACAATATTTTTGGCGACAAAGAATTGACAAATTTCTCATGGCTGTGATATCATGCATGTACCGGTATCAGGGGAAAGGGCAATGCTCCCCGGATTAATGGTGGTAATAACTGAACTTTAACCTGCAAATTGCTTTCATTTTTATGTGCACACACCACAGTGATTTTGATAGGAGCACTGGTTGCCTAAAAATTACGTGTTACTTCAACTAATGTAAAAAAAATGCTGATGTTTGCAAAGCTTTAGAAAATTTGCTTTCAGATAATATTTTCTGTTTATTACCACCTACTTATATGAACATGATTATGAAATTTAAAAGTTTATTTTTTTACAGAAAACTGGGGTTGGAATGTCTGAATTAATCATGATGGCTTCTAAGGGTGAAGAGCTACATATGGCTGTACGAGCAAATAACAGTAAAAAGGTTGAATATAGTTTATCTCAAAGTGTGGATATGAATGTTTTGTTTTATGGATGGACACCATTGCAATTGGCTATAAAATTGGGTAAGTAACTTAAAATCCTCGGTACGGTACTTCTATTGACAACAGAACTTTTCATCCAATACTTGAAATTTATGTCACTTATTGAAAAAGAATCATTAAATTAATTGCCGACAATTTAGGAATTAGAATTTTAAAATATTTTGGAGATTTGTGTACGATTTAGTTTTGTATAGGATGTTTAACTGTGCAAGACTGTACATGGTATGTTTTTAATATACAATATTTCTACTTTAAAGTAAAAGGCTCCTTGAATCATTAATTGCAATAGCAATCTCATGTGTGTACATATAAGTTTAATCTTAAAAAAGAATATGAATTCAAAAATGGTTCATTTCCGTTCAGTACCGTACATGTATTTACAAAGTTATGATCAATTGAAATCTCATTGATCTATGCTGCTAGAAGGTAACCTGATGTACATATTTCATTCTGATTGAATAGAAGCTGGGAGGTTATTTAGTATAATTGGTATTTTGATTTTGTTTTCTAAATTAAATGTTGAAGGGTCAATCCTGATAATGTTTTTGAGAATAAAACTGCTTGGTTTTGTGTTAAAATCCCCTACCTTAGGGCCGAGCAACTAACACAATATATGTGATACGTTTTGAAGCAGCTTTAACCCGCCAGTCTTTATCTGGAAATAGAGTCCGGTGTCCCAAGCTGTATTATGCGGTGATTGGATAAAACCAGACTTAATTTATACAAATAACGTGTCGGTGGAATTTACTTTTTGTTATCAAGTACAGCACATGGACCATTCACCGTGTAGACCTCTAAAGGAACAGAAATCGATTATCTGGTCACCCAACGAAAGAATTGACCCGAAATCTTAAAAGGGTTACGTCTCCAGATAAGCTGTTTTAAAGCTCATGTCCAAACGACTCAATTATTTAAGCTGAAATTTTGAGTCAGGATATATACACCATTCTTCTATATTTTGGCTTTTAAATTTCATACGTACTCAGACTTTTATTTTTGAGACTGTTCAATTCGGGACTGTCCCTTTAAAATTATCAATCTCCGTGTATTAAGCCGTTAGAAATTTTATATTTTGGTGAAAATGCAAATGACACATCAATTAATATTAATCTTGATATAACTATTTCAGTCACTCACAAACAGTAAAATTCAGACAATCTAATTTCAACTTGATTTGACATATTAATAATAATAATAATAATCGCGTCATTTTACAAGGGTAGCAAATTAGGCCTGAGGCTTTTTTCCAATTTGGCCCTTGGCACAGATCATACGAATGATTTCGATCATTACTGCAGGAAGAAACCGAAGAACATGGGGGGAAACCTGCCTAGAAATTTTATATTTTGGTGAAAATGCAAATGACACATCAATTAATATTAATCTTGATATAACTATTTCAGTCACTCACAAACAGTAAAATTCAGACAATCTAATTTCAACTTGATTTGACATATTAATAATAATAATAATAATAATCGCGTCATTTTACAAGGGTAGCAAATTAGGCCTGAGGCTTTTTTCCAATTTGGCCCTTGGCACAGATCATACGAATGATTTCGATCATTACTGCAGGAAGAAACCGAAGAACATGGGGGGAAACCTGCCTGATATTTGTGGGCATATGTTATCTTTTTCTTATGCTGGGACATATAGATATATGTTAATATTTTCAGGCTTTGACGAGATTGCAGTTTTATTGATTGGAAATGGATGTGATTTTGAATTCCATGATAATAAAAGTTTATCACCGTTTGAAATGGCTTTAAAGAAAAACCAAGTAATGGTCAGTATGAAGAACTTCTTAAATATTGTTGTACTCACAACTGATAACATTTATAAATAGTAAGTGCTAGGATATAATGCTAGATTCCCACTGTCGTGTGATGCTTTATGACTGGTATGTGCGGATACGTTCAGATACGTTTCAATACAATTAACACGATTGCTACAAAACCTAATAGAATCGCCAAATATTAGTGATTTAGCTCCTTTAACTATGACTACTATTTATTTATGTAAACCAGGTTATAGAGAAACTTCTGTTGAAAGGTATAGATGGTTGCCAACTGTTATCAACAGCAGAACCACCTTTAATTTATGCTGTTAAAAAGGGGAAACCCTTAATGGTACAAACTCTGATTAATGGTGTGTTGATTATTTTTTAGTTGAACTGTATTTTCTTTAACCTATAATTTATAAACAAAATGTAATTAAAAAAAAGTGCTATGTTCATTATGATTCATACTAGGTTTAAATTATCTTTGTACTTATTTATACTCCATGTTTATGTTTAAAGAGAATACAATAATTATGACACTAGATATGTCAGTTGGGGTTGATTTCTTAATTTTTTCAGCCAATGTTGAAGTAAATTGCTGCAGTAGTGAAGGTGAAAGTCCACTTTATCTAGCCTGTAAAGAAGGTTCAAGTGACATTGTTAATACATTAATATCAGCAGGAGCAGACACAGACTCTGTGTGTTTGTCATCAGGATTGTCTCCCCTTATGGTAGCCTGTATCAATGAAAATAAAGAAGCAATGAAAGTATTAATAACGGTAAATGTATAGGATTGTAAACATCATTATTTTTATAGAGAATATCATACATTTTATGAAACCTTGTTAAAATGTCTTTAATTTTCATTATTTGAGGTTGATCCTTAAGCAACATTTTATTCATACTAAACTTAGACTGTCTGTCTACAATTAGCACCACTTGAAAATAGACATTTTGCTAGTTGACAGACATTTTCAAGTCCTAAATCAAAGAATTTAGTCGAAAACACTAAGTATGTTTCCAGAATTTTGAGAAATATAGATTCCTCTTCCATTTATGTGTATATAAGATGTGAACCCTAACTGTCAGGCAATCTGACATTTTAGGCAGACAGGTAAAGTGGAAAAAAAATAATATTTCATCTGGTTGGCCATATAAAGTGCCTGAAATCTAATAAAACACCATTTTTACTTTTAATTGAATACCACAAATTTGTAATGAATTTTTTGGGTATCAATTATTATTTGTGAGTGTAGCTTCAACAGTCTGTTTAGGTGATCAGTATTAAAGTTGACATAGAATAGATTTCGGTTGCAAAACTATTGGACAGCTTTGAAGGAATTAACTCACAGGCTAGAAAAACGCAGTTGCAGTTGTTAAACTTTCCAAATTTACTTAGGGAAGGTGAGGTCCTCATACCACACGGCTAAACGATGGATTGGTTGTTTTGAATTCAGAACAGCCTCTGTAGTTAAGCTAAATTGCTGTATTCACAAATTGGTATGGCAGGAAAACCCTATTGCGGCCATTCAATTTTCTTGGGGTGGCCCTACAGGATAAATTCTGTGCCTTCGGGGGTCGCTGATATCCGACCCTGCTGTCTGTAAACAAGAATATTTTTGGCCATTTCACAACTTAAAATTAACATTAATTATTTTTACTTTAATTAGAATGGATGTGATATAAATGCTCAAGATAAAGATGGTTGGACAGCACTGTGGTATGCTTACAGTAATAGAAATGAGAATCTCTTGAGACTTTTATTAAAATCAGGGGCAGATAAATCTATTGTGACTAATGAACAGAAGTCAGTGTTAGAAGAAGCAATACAGAATGACGAAGAAGAAATGATTGAATTGTTACAGAAAGTTTATTAGAGTGACAGTTTGATAATTTTTTATAATGATTTGTTCTGTGTTTCTATTTAAAAAGAAAACAACGGAATACATTAAAGATATATTTCTTTAGTATTTAGGACTGTAATTAGACTATTGTATTTTAAGAGATCAAAACTACCAAGTAAAATATGTATTTATCATAAATCAATTGTTGAATAGTTGGCAAGTAACAGTCATTTGAATATCAGATATTTTTTTGTTTAAAACATCTGTCATTTATAGGTTTCAAAAACCATGTAGATTGAATTGCCTTTCTGTCCCGCGTCACATGCTGGCACTTCCTGGTTGTAAATACTAATTGAGACTTAAATAAGTTATAATAAACATCCTACCATTTTATTTCATTGATGAAAGGCTTAATAAGGCCACACAAAAAAAGATTCTGGTACTCAGACAACCCTTACCAAAAGATAAAGGATCACTATGATGATAATATTGTATATTTATATCGCACCGTTTCCATCCACAAATGCATGCTTAACGTGCAATCTCAGTACACATTAAACATGAAATTTCGAGGCACTACATTTAATTCATAATGTTTCTATAGGAATCTATGATTATCACCCAATGATACATTCTACAGTGCATATCGCGTGTGTGATAACTTTCATAATCTACTGTGATATCTCCTTATCCAGTATCATTTATGATTGTCATTAGTATTGATAAAAAAATCCTCTAGAGTAACTTCCTGTAACATCGGTAAATTATTTTTTTTGCAGTAATTAATGCGACTGATTTTTTGGGGGGGTGGGGGTGAAAGAAAAAAGTGACATGCATTATTTTTTAAGCAACGCAAAATTTTCTGACAACCAGAATATTTCTTTTTATATACGGCTTAAACACCCCTGGTCTTGTCATTTTATTTCTCCTGATGATTAGAATCCTTATATTTAATTCAAGATCAAAGTGCATAAATACAATAAAACAATAATGGTTTCAGTGCCTTACAGTTTTGTGTCTTACTGGTAATTTTGTTTAAATTGAGGTAGCCCAATTCACCTCCTGTACAATATTTTGACACTATTAATACACATTCAGTTAATATAAAAAGAAGTGCAATAAACATGTGGATTCCAAAGAAGCAGAAAAGTAATTTGAAAAATGCCAAAAAAATACCTATTGGTTGGAAAAGTTAGAGATTTGGTTATTTAAGATGTGGCCATTTCAATTAAGAGAATTATTTAGATTATTTCAAATGTACCCAGTTTTATACTTCCACTGTACACCCATTCTCAAATAATCTAGTAACATTCCAAATAACCCTTTTAGTTGAGGAAGTAAACAAAAAGATCTTTTAAAAAAAATGCTTAATTCTATGAAAAATAAATTAAAGAAAAGGCTTTGTTTTATTAATGTATATATCTGCCCTTGTCAACCCATTCTACCATACATCTTAATAATGCAGCTAAATTAATATTTATTATATTGTTTGATTAATGTGTTGTATTCAGTGGGAGATTACCCTAAAAGTTGTAAGAATAGTAATGTATGGATGTAGTGAAAAGACTGAAAATCATGTTTATTAGCAATATAACATATTCCAACACCCAAACAATTGTAAAACCTTGAAAACAATGTGGCAACATAATTAGTTTGAGGAAAATACTTCCCGAAGAACACTTTGTAACAACTATAGATCATTCTAAACTAAGCTCATATATATAATATAATAATTAATGCTGAATTCGAGAAACTGCAGGAGCAATAGAACCTACCGTCCAGTTATTTTTATGTACCGGTATTGTATTTTTCAGATGTTTTGGGGAAAAACTCCCGTTGTGTATAAATTGTTTGTTAATAATATTTATTTAATTTTTGTTTATTTGTTTGTTTTGGTTTTTTTTTTGCTTTTTTAAACGCCCACATTTTCATGTGGTCGTATGTTGTCGTCCAACGGACCCTGTCCGTCCTGACGTCCGGTCACAATTGTTTGTGGGCAATCTACAGGTCACAATTCCTTTCCACATATCGGATCATAACATTCTGAATAATGACCCCTGCTTGTTCGAAAAATCGTCCTTTCTAGGTTTTGGTCCCTCTGGAGTTTACAATTATTATTATATTTAAAAAACGTCTGATTATATCACCGATATGACGGTAAAGTTTAAATTTCGTGAAAATCAGACCAAAATTTCCGGGCAAAATGGCTACTACTTGTACGCAAATAGTGAAAAAAATTATTTTATATCAAGGTTGTGGACCCTGTAAAGGTCACAATTTCAATCCAATTTTGATGAAACTTGAAATTTTTGGTTATAACCCAAAGATCTTGCAGATTGCTTTTTAATATTCGCGCATAACCGATCGTAACTTCCTGAAATATTGCCCCTGATTTGACTAAAAATCGTGTTTTTAGCTTGTGGTCCCTCTGGAGGTCACAATTATTATCTGCTTTAATAAAACGTGCAAATATATCAGCGTTGTTACACCGTTAAGTAGGTTGAGTTCCAGTTTTTGTGAAAATCTGGTCGCCCCTCGTACGCTAATAGTGTAGACAACTAGTATATTAAGGTTGTGGACCCGCTATAGCTAGCTCACAATTTTGATCCGATTGGTTCCTTTCGATATTCGCGCATATTGGATCGTAACTTACTGAATTATGGCCCTTGATTGTACAAAAAATCGCCTTCTTAGCTTGTGGTTCGTTGTAAGGTAACAATATTTGTCTGATTTGAAAAAAAACGTGTGAATATATCACCGTTACACACTAACTACCTGGATTGTGTCCCCTGATTGTTCAAAAAATCGCATTTTTAAATATATCACCATTCCACCATAATGAAGGTTGAATTCGAATTTCGTGAAAATTGAAATGAAACTGACAAGCAAAATGGTCGCTCTCTGTACGCAAATTGTTTAAAAGTATGTAATACGAAAGTTGTGGAGCCTGTACAGGTCACAATTTTTATCCGATTTTGATGACACTTAAAATATATCTTTCTATCCCAAAAACCTCTATTCCTTCTGATATTTCAGACAATAACTTTCTGTGTTATTGCCCCTGATTTACAAACAAAACGCCTTTGTTTTTAGTTTGTTCTCAATCCGTTTGAATACTGCTTTTGCAATGTTTATACATACAACGGAGTGCCAATTACATAAAATTGCATGAGATATATTAAATATAATACTGATTATTATATAAAAACACGAACATTATATTTGTTATTATCAAGCTTCAAAGACCTAAAATACAATTATTGAGTTAGCTACGCTTGAAGAGTAGTCGCTGGCGTTGTTGGCCGAGAATGTTCATCTGGATTCTTCTGCCTGGATGGTAACTTTGTCAGTGGTGTGCAACGGAGTGGGTGAATAATTTGCGAACTTCACAATAAAATGGGCGTTCTTGCCATGTATTTAGTCCTACCTTATTTGGAATGATTGACAGTTATCAATCACGCCCCAAGTCACGTGATATGAATCATGCGTTTCGACTGGAGTGCAAAGCAGTCGCAGACATGCTGAGACCGTCTGAGGGTTGATGTCAGATATGTCGTGATCACGTGCACGACGTCACACGACCTACATAATGCAGATTGACCTACTAGATGAGATTGAAGCTCTATTTAAATTTGCCAAGTATCTAGAGATTAAGGGGGTTTTTTTTGGAGAGGACTGGCCAATTTTTGGTGTGTGGAGAAGACTGGCCACCAGTCTACATAATGGCATATCCTATATCCATGCACTCAATCCTTCATTCAATTACCCCAATGCGATCGGTAGGACATGTAGGGTGACTTAGTCAAAGATTAAAGTGCGGGTCAATGCTTCAGAATATCCCATTTTTTATGGTATTCCCGAACAATGGTTAGGCTAGTCAAAGTTTACAAAAATCTTAGTTTTAAAATTAGGCAGACAAACGGTGATTAAATCTATGATTAGCATTAATCTACTTTCAACAATATGGGCCTTTTCAATATTTTCATTTTAAATTATCTATTTTTGAGCTATTATAGCAAGAATGGTCAGCTCTTTATCTAAGTCTTCCATAATGTATCTTTAATAAGGACGGACGGAGTGCGATTATCAATAGTATATTCATATAATTTGAGATTACGGTCGATTACATTCACACTACACATATAGACATAATAGCCATGTTTTTAAAAAAAAATCCTAAAATTGATATTAGTGTGTAACTGACGCGCCCACCACGCACGCTCAAGCAGATTGTCGATTATAGATTAACTTATAAAAAAAACTACATAATTTTGACAAAATAAAGTAGATCCTAGTATTAATTTATTATGTGCATTGGCCTAGTTTAGACTCGCAAAATAAAACTACAACACCAATATTATTTCATTGCATAAAGCCCAAAATTATTGTTTGGTTACAGATCTTTCAAAGGAAAGAACGCTTCTTACGTTTGGTTAATATAATCATTCTCTTTTCGAAATTCCAACCAGTTCATTGCCGTTACTGTTAGTTTGTTTTGTTTTTTGTTTGGGTTTTGTTTTTTTGTTTGTTTTTTTTTTTGGGGGGGGGGGTTACTGTCTAACTTAAAGACATTCAGCAGACAGCGCCGAAAGGACCTTGTATGTAATGTTAGGGTTGCTTTGTGGGAGTTGGGGTGTTCTTTTGCCAAATTTAGCATTAATAGTCGCCCATTTAAATCGTTTCGATCCCTATCGGTTCATTTCTTACTTGGTCTCATTTCTAACTGACTACTTATAATAAACCAGTTCCTTCAGTTTTCTGACATTAAGAGATCTTGTAAATAAGAAGTCGATCACCACATGTATTCTAGATAATTATGGTCTCTAGTATGCCTCATAACCATCTCAAATGACTTGAGGCAGATCATGCATGACGTCTCCAGTAACGACATCTTTGACAGAGGATGTCATAAATCAGAAAAAAACGACATTGAAGATATGTGGATTATGGTTTGATTTTATTAATGATTCCCATATTTTCTTCAGAATATTCCCATAGTGTAGGCGACAAAGAGACTTTAAAAAATGTTGGTAAATGTATTTTTTTTTCTTTCGAAACCATATCCAAGATCTATAAGCCAATTTTACCCCGTTCTAATCGATGCTACGACACTATTAGTTATGTGATTCTTTTCCTTATCCAGGACACCCCAAAATCGCGTATTTCGGCCTCGTTTCTCAAGGTGTTTCGAAGTTCCGTTTATCACATCTTTTCTCTTTATTTTCATTTAAATCAGATTGGACAGCCATCGATTTAATACTCCTGACTTGGTTGGTTCCATATTAGTTGCTCAATACGTTTACGCGGATCTTTATCAGGTAATGATCAAAATGGTTACATTCATTTATTAAAAGCACTAGCGGTTATACATTCAACATAGTACAATTTAATAATCAAATTTGTTGTAATATTAAAACCAAATGGGGGGGGGGGCAGGGCGGAAGCCCAATTAAACAACATTTGGTAGTAATATTTAGTTTTAGGTATAGCACAGCCATAAGTTTATGAAAGAACGTGAGTTGGCCCGAGGAATTGGTTAATATAGAAATAGTCTTTAGGCTGATTAGTGATAAATTATTAATAGTTATGGCCTAAACGACCCCTTGTTTCGCAGCTTGCAGTACTTACCTAAAGAAAACATTAATCACCACCTCTTTAAAATATATTAATTATTTATAAAAATTAACATTATCATAATTGAAAGATTGACCTAATATCGACAAAACTGACTTGTTTACGTCCACGTAAAGTAAAAATATTATAATTGTTAATTCACAAATATATTGATGACTTTCATAGTTTGAAGTGACTGACACTCGCAATTACTGGTAGGTATAAACTTAACGCATTGAAGTTAAAGAAAATTCTGCCAATAAACTAATGCCTTTAGAAACCGACAACAATATAATTATTTAATATAAAATATGTTTGAAATTATCAGCCAACAAGATGCTTGCAAGTCCTCCCTCCACTTTTCTTGGTGCTTTCCTTGTTTATGATCTTTGGTGTTTATAAGGCAGTTTAGACTGGTCTAAAGACAGTTATGAGGCGATATTTTGTTCGCCCAGTTACTAAAACATCTTGTGTGTCTAAGTTTCTGGTCAACACTCCCAAAATATTATACACCAATATAAATGTTTAACTTTAAATTCTTTAGTCGTATTTTTCAAAACGCCGGGAAATTATTGACATTTTTTAGCAAAGATGGACACCATGATTACATGGGTTTAGGGTTTCAAATTCACCATGTGGAATCGATGGAAAATCTGCGTTTAAGCTAATTTTTGAAAACTGTAATAATTGGTTATATATCACACGTTTTCCTTGGCACACTTGTTGTGTACAATCAATCGAGGAAGTTACGGTACACTATGAGTGAATATCGAAAGGGTTATAAATATACATACATTAAGCCAAGTTCCATCAACATCGGATGAAAATTGTCACCTCAAAACACAGAATTTGTCGCACAAGCAGGGGCAATAATGCATAAATTTACGGTCCGATACATCCCAATTTCGAAAGGAACCGATAGCTCTGGGAAATCGGATAAAAAATGTGAGTGGATATGTAGAGTGTCCACAAACAAATTATAGACGGACAATGGCGACGACCATATGTTTGGGTTAATCTAATCTACATTGAATTAAATGAATTGAAAGTAGTCTATTTGATCATTTATAATATCCAAATGAAAATTATACATAATATGATTCTTAAATTTCCTTCCATATACACTAAACATGCATTATGCAACAGCTTAATCTGCCTCCAGGTCTTTCTTTAGGCCTGAAATGATACATAAATTAATTATTAATTAGACACTGAAGAAGACCACAATCATCTGTGAACGCCATCGGATAACACCAATATGTAGTGGATGTGAAAACGTTTTGCGGTTGATAAAAAAACATAAACGTGGACAATCGAGACTTGGTTTATTATCGTAAAAACTGTAGTAATGACAATCGGGGCTAGACCTTTTATTGTATCGGCGATAGCTTGGCTCAGAGTGAAATAATTTCACTGAAATTTTCAACTAAATCTTATTGTATTGCCTATTTTATAACTATTACAGCGAGAACTGTCAGCTCTTATCTAATCGTACCTATATTGTAACAACCTTTATTTATTAAAAAAACATATAAAGTACATGTAGTAATATATCTGCAGTTACTAATCTTCAATGAGTATATTATGCTAGTTCGTTCCGACCCGCCTCCATTAGCCCACTCTGTACACACAAGTAGAAGCTTAAACATATTTTTTGGTCCCCCGCCTTTCGAAGAAAGCAGGGGACTATTAAAATGGGTTGGTCCGTCTGTCCGTCTGGCTGTCTGTCCGTCTGTCACACTTTTTGGGACACAATAACTCCCCTTCTAATTGAGCTAGAATATTCAAACTTGGTGTAGGTGTTTATTAGGTCAATGCCTAGATGGCGTTCGAAGATGAGCATTTTCTGCTCAGGGTAAGCAGAGATAAGCAATTTGACTGGTTGATGCTTTGGGACACGATTACTTTAGTTATAATTAAGTGAGAGTGATGAAACTTGGTGTATAGTTTTATTACATCAATACCTTGACTAAGTTCGATAATGAGCATTTACTGCTAATGGTAAGCAGAGCGATAAGCAATTTGAATGGTCAAGACTTTGGAACTGAATAACTCTCATTCTAATTGAGTAAGGAATGTTCAAACTTAGTGTGAGTGTTTATTAGGTCAATGTCTTGATGTAATTTGAAGATGAGCATTTTCTGCTTAGGGTAAGCAGAGGCAAGCAATCTGATTCGTTGATGCTTTGTGGCACGATAACTTAAATTATAATTAAGCGAGAGTGATGAAACTTGGTGTGCAGTTTCATTACATCAATACCTTGACTGAGTTCGATAATGAGCATGTTCTGCTCATGGTAAGCAGGGCAATAAGCAATTTGATTGGTCGAGACTTTGGAACACAATAACTCTCATTCTAATTGAGTAAGAATATTTACACTTGGTGTAGGTGTTTATTATGTCAATACCTTGATGGAGTTCGAAGATGAGCATTTTCTGCTTAGGGTAAGCAGAGATAAGCAATTTGATTGGTTGATGCTTATTAAGTTCTGATTAAGTGAGAGTGAGGACACTTGGTGTATAACTTTAGCTTTATTACACCGAGACATTGACCAAGTTCGATAATCAACATTTTCTGCTGAGGTAAAGCAGAACGATAAGCAATCTGATTGGTTGATGCTTTGGGGCACGATAACTTTAGTTGTAATGAAGTGATGTAAGTGATGAATATAGATTCATTTTATCATTACCTGGTTGACTAAGTTCTAAGGTGCAAATTTTCTGCTTAGGCTAAGGAGCGATTAGCAATTTTATTGGTCAAGACTTTGGAACATAACTCTGCTTTTAATTGAGGTAGTATTTTGAACTTAATGTAGAGGATCATTAGGCGAATGTCTTGTCTAAGTTCAATAATAAACATTTTAAGCTAAAGCTAATATTTTGAAAAAAATAAATGTTCGATTAATTAATATGTGTCATCTTATTATTTTGGGATTTCGGCGGGAGACATCAGCCTCACTGTCGTTTCTTATATTACCTCTTATTTGTATGAATAATTGAAACCACAGATAATATAGATTGAATGATAATTAAGGAAGATATACTGATTATAAAAGCCCATGCATGTCTCAACAAAACACCCTTTGTCAATAATAATCATTATGCAATAACAAAGACCAATATATCTTTGTACGGTATAAATCAAGGTAACTTTGAAACCATTTATATTCAAGGGGTTATAATATGTCCTTGGTAATCTCCGAACGTAATTTTTATCCCCTGGCTTTCGAAGAGATTGGAGGACTATTAAAATTGGTCCGTCTGTCTGTCTGTCCGTCTCATCTTTTGGGACACAATAACTCTCTTTCTAATTGAGCTAGAATGTTCAAACTTCGTGTAGGTGTTTATTAGGTCAATACCTTGATGGAGTTCGAAGATGGACATTTTCTGCTTAGGGTAAGCATAGATAATCAATCTGGTTGGTTGATGCTTTGGGACACGATAACTTGTTAAGTGAGAGTGACGAAACTTGGTGTATAGATTCATTACATCAATACCTTGGCTAAGTTCGATAATAACCCTCCTTCTAATTGGGGTAGAATGTTCAAATTTGATGAAAGCATTCATTAGGTGAATGCCTTCATGGAGCTCGATGATGACAACATTGTCTGTTTAGGGTAAGCAGAGATAAGCAATCTATTTGGTTGATGCTTTGGGGCATGATAACTTTAGTTAATCCGGCACTGGTGAAACAACGTGCTCATCTGTTGACGAACGCCTGTTGATTTTTAGACTGGCCCAGCCTCTTCTATTTATTTTACATTTCGATTTATATAAAAGTATTATTTTTTAGTAAACCAACACTTTCGTTTCCATTTGTATAAAAAAAACTTTGAGTAAACCTATAACCAGCACCAGAGACTTGACAATTTGCAAACTTCACAATAAAATGGGCGTTCTTGCCATGGTTTTCATCCTACCTTATTTGGAATGATTGACAGCTACCAAGCACACCCCGAGTCACGTGACATGAATCATGCGTCTCGACTGGAGTGCTGAGACCGTCTGGGGGTTGATGACACGTTGTTGTTAGATGTGCCGTGATCACTTGCACGACGCCACACGACCTACATAATGCATAACTAGATGAGATTGAAGCTCTATTTAAAGCCCCAATACCACTCTTGTTGTAACTGAATAATACGCTGCAATCTTTTTTCTGGTCAACAATTTGTACTATTTTACAATATTTCAATTAAAATATGATACAAATTTAATCTTAACACACCTAATTTTAAATATTGGAAAAATTCAACTACATGCCGTAACATGGTTTGAAAAGCCTTACGTAAGCACTTTTAAATGCAACTTGGATTTAAACACATTTTCGAACCCTCTGAACAAGTAAGATAGGTTGTAATGGATAATTTACACAACAGGTAGGACACTTAAACATATTGTACTTAGAATAAGGCTAATTTTTTTTCTGGACCTGTCAAGCCAGCAAGAGTGTTATTGTCCCTTTAAATTTGCCCAGTCTCTAGAGATTACGGGGGATTTTTTCGTTTGGTTTTTTTTTTTTGAGAGGACTGGCCAATTTGTTGGTGTGTAGAGGAGACTGGCCACCAGTCTAGTTAACATTCAGCGTCTACGAAAACAAAATATCAAAAAATGTATATTTCACATGGTGCTGACTAATTCTTTTAAAATGGCTACTAATTTTTATTATCAAAAAATGGCAGTTTCCCCCTGTTATAACCATGGGCGTCACATATGGGGGGTCCGTGGGGGGGGGGGACCCCCAATTGAATATACTAGCCCCCCCCCCCCCCCCCCCTGCCATCAAATTTACATAGTAGTCCCTAAATCCTATTTATTAACAACAATTATTATGATTAGTTAAGATTCTGTATGTATAAAACCTGTACATATCCCAATATTATGGAGGCTGATTGGTATCATGTCGTGATGTCGTGGTGTCACGGTACTGTCACCCTTCATAAGGCGACAACCCGACATCACGACATTTTAACCCGACAACCCGGCATCACGGCATCGCGTAAAATATCGCAGTGTCGGGTTAAAATGTCGTAATGTCGTGATGTCGGGTTATCACATGGTGTCTGGTTAAAAGCCTTACTCCTCTCAATAATGTAGTTTTGCACACTGAAAGTTCCCTGGGATTTTGCAGCGTGACTTCTCCCTGTCGGACAAAAGACCTGGCAAAGAACAGTGTCTAGTGTTGTAAATGGGACAAAAAAAACTTCTGTTTACACATTGGCGTGCATATTGAAAAAAATCTTCATAGTTGAAATTCGATGAAGAAATACCTACACGATCCATTGACAATTTCCTTAATATCACTCTGCATAGCATATGCCTATCTTTTATGGTCCGATTGATTAGGACAAGTAGGAAAATGAAATAAAAAGGGGTTTGACGTCCAACTGTTCTGTATCGGAAACTAAGTGAGTAAGACGCTGGTTCGCTAGCCGTCATATTACTCTGCATAGCGTATGCCTATCTTCAATAATCCGATTGATTCGGAAATGTAGGAAAATGAAATAAAATTAGGTTTAAAGTCAAGCCGAGGTCCGTGTATATTCTGGCGCGCACGTAAAAGATCCATTTGCAAATGGAATTCTATATAAGGGTAGGCCGTGGCGCCGTTGTCCCGGCAAAATGCCCCTAATTACATACTGAATGTTGTAACTTGTAAGACCGTCTCAATTGACCCAGTCGGAGCTGAACCCCAATTTCATTTTATTTCGCTCTGCTCCGACTGGGGTAATGAAGACGAACGTCAGACATATACTTTACCCGAATAGCGGCGCTACGGCGCGCTACGGCCTAATGTTATATTGAATTCCAATATGTAAATGGGGGCCTCGGTTTTTCGTACTATTCGAACGGCTATACTTTATTCAGTGTCAGCCCCCACCCCCGCTCTGCACCAATGTCAAAGAGGAATCACTCCGGACTTTTCTGGTAGTCAGTGAGTTAGACGTTGGCTCGCTATCGTTATGGTCTCGTGTTCAATCACAACGTTGGCAGAAAAAGCTCATCGGGCGTGATTCCTCTTTACATTGAAAAAACTGTAAAAGGTCAACCCATCCCCAGCAATATGACATCATCGTTTGACATGATTTGTGGAATAGGTCTAGCCCCTTTCTTGGAGTCTCTTGTTACAAATGGGGCTGAAACGCATTATGCTACACAATTCATGTACCAATGGTAAAATATTTATTTTGTCAGATAATGTAATACTCGTAGTTTCTTTTCAAATGATGAATGTTGCAATGGTCCACGCCCATTCTATTTGCAGCATTATATTCGACATAAAGTAGCTGACAATGTATAAAATTCTCGCTAGACAATTATGAACCAGTTCGCCACAAATGTTAAGGATATGCCCGGAGAGAGAGAGAGAGAGAGAGAGAGAGAGGGAGAGAGAGAGAGAGAAAGAGGGGGGGGGGACGCCAAGTCAACACAAACTAGAGTTTTAAAATTTCATTTCAGGAGCCAACATCCAATTAATTTTCACCAGTCGTAGATTAAGCGGGGTGTTACCAAGGTAACGACAGGTGCCAATGTTACAGGGTCCTAAACATTATAGTTCTGTTGTACCAACTAAATCGAACAATCATACTGACAGACATTAGCCAAAATATGTCCGTTTTTCACTGTTGATGCAAGGGCCCATGACCAATGCAGACTTAGCCCGTTTCCACTAGAAGCCTAGACCAATCACCAAGTGGAACTTCACACAGAAGGTTACGGGATAGCCCAGGCTCCACCCTCGCGCCGCTAGATCGATTACCATGAAACTTTCGTCTCTTTTTGATATGAACCGCGGGACCCTGGGCCTGGGCCCACCAGACCCATGCCTAAGCTGGGCACTGAGTATTCGCCTACATAGGATATGTTTAGCCTCGTTCATCGAATGGTTTCATACAAATAAAATAAAAACCAAGTACGAACAATCCAAATCATAAGACAGAATTCGAAGTCCTAAAAACGTTATAGGCAAAATAGTGTATTCAAGCAAAATAGTGTAATCAGCAAATGGACTGCTCCCCGTGTACAAAAATACACGACAAACAGTGGTAACAGGTGTCCAGAAGAGTAAGCTTACCCTGCCTGGCGCCACACCCGCCATAGCTGCGTCCAATCTATTAGGCGAAATGTCAGTCAAATAGCGTGATTGGCCAATAAACTATAGTATGCAAAATGCACGTGATGAACTGTCTTAACGATGTAGTAGACATTATCAGGGTGATAGTAAAAGTATACGTGTCATTTACCAATCAAATCAATATGACGGCCATAAAACTTTTTAAAGGCCTTAATAAGTTTAGTGTGCAAGTATCCTTGTAGTTGAAGCTTAGATGACAAATGCCTCGATCTACTTAAAAAATCAGAATAAAAGGAACAAGCTCTCGTGTAACGAATTAGCTGAGACACAAACACTCCATAAGTTGGTGATATTGGAATGTTACTACTAATAAATGGAAAGTTAACAATCGGAAAATCAAAGTCACCCCGTTTATCGTACAATTTAACACTCAGTTTATGGCAATTGTCATATTCGAGACGCAGATCCAAGTAGGAAGCGTAATTGTCACTATCAGTGGTATTTTTAATTTCGAGCTCATCAGGATATATGAAGTCTACATAATCACTAAATTTAGACTTATTAAGGGCTAAAACATCATCAATATATCGATAAGTGAAATTAAAAAGTCTGACAGATCGTTTGTTTGTTTTTACGAGCATCTGTATGTACTCGGCTTCGTACGAATAGAGAAACAGATCAGCAAGCAAAGGTGCACAGTTGGTGCCCATTGGGATGCCAACCACTTGCTGATATATTTCCCCTCCAAATTCAACAAAGATGTTATCAATTAAAAAATCCAACATCTGAATTATCTTGATGGCCGTGTATTTGTTTTTTGAATCACTGTGATACTTAACGAAATATGTAGAATTATAATTTACAACTAAATATTGATATCGAGCAGTACCCGATTTAGACGAAAAGACACTGTGAATAATGTCTTTCAATCGGGCTTTTAATTTACTATGGGGAATTTTAGTGTACAAAGTAGAGAAGTCAAACGTTTGAATAGATGAGACTGAAGCAAGGGATCTAGATTGCAAACCATCAAGTAATTCTTTGGATTTTTTTAATATCCACCTGGCCCACGAATCGGGTGCCAATTTAAAATGTTCAATTGCCTTAAATATTGAAAATCAAAAGTCCATCTTTTCACGGTAATATAGCAACTGCAATGTTGATGATTTGAATTAACCAATAAGTCGTGTTTTCAATGTCAACAACATTTAACTATGGCCTACCAGCTGTATCACCCTCCTTTCAAATTGTTTATTAGAATTTTCGATTAAACATAAATGTTGTTGTAGCTGTAAACAGCTAGATTAATATACCAATTGTTCATTTGTAACACATTAACACCATATCTCTCCACGCGAATTGGCAATAAATTGTTTATTAAATAAAACAGAAACATTTTGTATACCTGTAAAATAATATACCAATTGTTTATATTAAAAGATAAAGTCTACCGTGTAATACGGAAATCGGCAACACGTTTTAGCCCTTCAATATCCAGCCTATCAGATATGCAAACTTTCATGAAATACATATTAATATAATCCCTACAGAATATTTTAATTATTTACTGTTATAATATGAATTATCACATATTCCCTGTTAAATGAAAATCGGCCACCAGTGCAGCTGTACAACTATATGGACCCTGGCCTCAAGTGCCTGGGACCAACACTTTCTGAAATGTCAATAAAAGCCCTGGAATCATTTCAATTTAAAAAAAATAAACAGTAAGCAAAACATCGGAAATAAGTGGTGGGGACACAGTATATCATGTCCCCACCACTAAAAATATTGGTGGGGACGCGTCCCGGTGTCCTCACCGGGATCTGTGCCCATGCAAACTCCAGAAACGAACGGACGAAGGAATATGGCCGATAACCTAACACCACGACAACACAACAATTTAACCCTAACTATGACATTTTTACACGACATTGCGACATTTGTCGTAGTGTCGGGTTAAAAATGTCATGGTGTCGGGTTGTCGCCTTATGAAGGGCGACAGACACCACCACATCAGGACATGATACCAATCAGCCACCATACAATATGGTTTACATTGCTAAAATAAAACACAAAGAGAATCATCCTGGAAACATGTGTGTAGTGAAAAGTAACCGTTTTCTATGAAATTGTGTCTAGTTAGCCGGTCAGTAATATTTTGTAGATATTCCAGAAGTATAATTTCACGCATCACCGCTGTTAATGGAAAAAAGGGCTGCTCTTTTGGTATACTTTATACTAACAGTGAAAATATGAATACGACACGCCCTGACTTAAACATAATAAACACTGTATTGGTGTAGTGTTTTAGTTTAAAGGGACAGTCCCGAATTGAACAGAGTCTCAAAAATAAAAGTCCGAGTACGTATGAAATTTAAACGCCAAAATATAGAAGAATGGTGTATTTACTCTGGCTCAAAATTTCAGCTAAACAAATTGAATCGTTTTGGACGTGAACGTTAAAACAGCTTATTCGGACACGTAACCCTTTTAAGATTTCTGGTCAATTCTTTCCTTGGGGGACCCGAGAATCGATTGCCGTTTCTTTAGAGGTCTATACACCGAATGACCCATGTGCTGTACTTGATAACAAGAGGTAAATTTCACCTACACATTATTTTTATAAAATAAAAGTCTGGTTTTATCAAATCACCGCATAAACAGCTTGGGAAAACGGTTCCCATTTCCAGATGACGACTGGTGGGTTTAAGTTGTTTGAAAACGTATCACATATATTGAGTTAGTTGCTCGGCCTTAAGGTAAGGGACTTTAAAGGATGTTAACACAAAACCAAGCAGTTTTATTCTCCAAAATATTATCGGATTGGCCCTTTAATACCGTAAAATATGCCAAAACAGTGTTTATAGAAGACTGCAACTTTTATGAGGGTGGCCCCCTCATTACCAAATCCTCCCACACTCTCCCTATCGTGGACCCCTCCATATATATTTTACGTCTACGCCTCTGATTATAACCAGCGTGAGGGGTATGTGTGGCCGAATGGTTAATACTTGCGTGCTGTATCATTAAGCCTGCCATTGAGTCAACTGGTTGTACGTGACAATGAGTAGGGTTGCCTATCCAATCCCGTGGGTTTTATCCGGGTCCTCCGGTTTCCTCCCACTGCTTAAAGACCCCTCTCTCTCTCTCTCTCTCTCTCTCTTACTGCCGGACTGGTGGGCCGAAGACCCACTTGCCATACCTGTGACAAGGCCCCAAGCAAATGGCGGGCGAAGCCCGTCTACGAGCACCGCAGGTGGGAAGCGCGAGCGCTCGAGGGGGGTCTGGGAGGTTCTCCTCCCTGAAAATTTTGAAAAATAGACAGCCGCAAACCCATTTTCCAAGCACCTCAGGCCAGAGCAGCGGATGGAGATATATGGTGACCCGCGAGCACTTTAATCACACATCCTCGAATACGAATAGAGAAATCAAATTTGTCATAGTCAAGAATTCACAGAATTTGTCATATTAGAGAACCCTTATTTCGCTATCATTATCTTGACGCATTCCTGATAAGCTCAGAACAAATAAATCTGGATTTCTTACGAAAAAAGTTGAATTTTCATTCAATTTGCCTGGTCTCCAGTCATCAAAATCGAAAGTGAAAGTGAAATCGAAACACGGAAGTTTTTTTTATTTTTTCACAAAATATTCCAGTTTTTGGCCATTTATCAGGTTTTAATGACTTATCAAGAGCTGGGAGTGACTGAAGAAAGATTGTTGGTTTATAATGCTGTCACCATCTTAAAGCCCCAATAACACTCTTGTTGTAACTGAAAAATATGTCCAAATCATTATTCTGGTCAACAAATTGTACTATTTTACAATATTCCAATTAAAAAATTATACAAATTTCATCTTAACACACCTAATTTTAAAAATTGGAAAAATTCAACTACATGCTGTAACATGGCTTGAAAAGCCTTACGTAAGCACTTCCAAATGCAACTTGGATTTAAACATATTTTCGAACCCTCTGGACAAGTAAGATAGGTTGTAATGGATAATTTACACTACAGGTAGGACACTTAAACATCTTGTAGTTAGAATAAGGCCAATTTTTTTTCTGGACCAGTCAAGCCAGCAGGAGTGTTATTGTCCCTTTAAGGTTAAACTGGTGAATTTATGCATAATTTCACCAGGTGGTAGAATTTGTTTCTTCCAACGAAATCTATCTGGGCGATACGGAAGCCCATTAGGGTCAATCAAATGAAAAAAAAATTCTGACTATCTGACTATCTTATTACAAGATAGCTATCTTGATATTACAAGATAGGCTATCTTGTTATTACAAGATACGGGGAAGCCCATGCGTAACTTATTTTAAGGTCGCCATACACCGATTTATTACGGAAGACCATTAGGGTCAATCAAATGAAAAAAAAAATATTCTGGCTATCTTGTAATTACAAGATAGCTATCTTGTTATTACAAGATAGGCATTTTATATCACTATTTTGTTATTACAAGATAGCCTATCTTGTTATTACAAGATAGCCGAATATAGCCTATCTTGTAATAACAAGATACAAAGTAGCCCATTAGGGTCAATCACATGAAAGAAAAGTGTTCCAACCAGTTGATTTCAAGGACGCCCTACACTGATTTATCGTATAACTGGGAATTACTTTTTTGCATTACGGGTTGTTGGGATGGCCTAGTGGTCGAGAGTGCCGCGCTTCGACCTCTAGCTGGCCGGTCACCTCTGGCTTGCGGCTGTGGTTTCGAGCCCTAGTGTGAGCGTATGTGGCATGGAGATAGGGGAGCCTTCTCAACCTCGTTGGTTTCCTCCGGGCACTCCGGTTTCTTCCCACTGCTAAAGACCCGTAGGCGCAAGCGAATTATTGAAATAAAAATTGAAAACTATACGTAAGTCCCAAAATGACCTAGTTTGTGCCGAGTGGACGTTAAACCCCATCAGAGTGTGTGTGTGTATGTGTGAGGGAGAGAGAGAGGGAGAGAAAGAGGGGGGGGGTTAACGTCCACTCGATAGACTAGGTAATTGCAGTAGCATGGTTCAATTTTATTTCAATAATTGGCTTGCGCGTAGGGGTCTTTAGCAGTGGGAGAAAACCGTACTGTGCCTATATCATTAACATTTCACATACCGTACCATATGGGTCATCCTCGGTTATCCAGTGCATTCATTCCGTTCTACTCCACTATACCCTGGGTTAATCTATAGGGCTTCCACGATTTCAAATTGCTAGAATGTAGCTATACTGTACGAACCAATCAGAAAACAGTTTACAAACCAATCGTTTCGCCTTCGTTTTTATAAGGGTAGATAGCCATGTCCATTTACTGATTGATTTATGTAAGTAATGTATATATTAATAATTTATTTATATTCAATTGTATTATCAAAATCTGTAGTATTTGTTGTTGATTTCAAACATGTATAACATCCATATGTTTCACTTTTGTTATCATTATTACTATTAGTTATTTGTTTGAAATAATAATAATAATATGTCGTTTTGTTATGTTTATTATTAATGATCGTTTACTCGTTAATTTAATCCTCTAATACTTATCTACGATATCACGTATACATAAAATTCGCGGAACGAACACACAATTCTTAATAAAACTACATGATTAAATGAACATTTGGTTTCAATAATAAAACATATAACTACGCTTTTAGAATAGGCCAACTCCTAACACTGTCAAAAGAGAGTAACTGCCCTTTGGGCAATTTCCTTTATAAATAACAGTTTATGGGATTGGTCGATATAAATAGCACAAGCATCAATAGTGGATAACTGAAAAACGTGTCTCCCCCATTGATTAACCCAGGGTATAGTGGAGTAGAACGGAATGAATGCACTGGGTAACCGAGGATGCATATGGGTCTGCAATTTGTTATGCATTTGTCAAAAGTCCAAATGGTATAGCGTGTGAAATTTATTCCACACTTAAAAAGTTGACCCTACTCTTTTCCACGTACAACCGGCGACACGAAACCCAGCGTGTCAGATATGCACACCTACATCATATACATAATTTTATTATAATCCCTACGGAATATTTCAATTATTTACTGTTATAATATGAATTATCACGAATTTCCTGTTAAATAATTTCTGAAATGTCAATAAAAGCTCTGGAATGATTTCTATTTCAAAAAGTAAACCGTCAGAAAAACATCGGAAATAAGTGGTGGGGACACAGTATATCATGTCCCTACCACTAAAACAATTGGTAGGGACGCGTTCCGGTGTCCCCACCGGGATCTGCGCCCATGGGTGTCTATACTTTCTATATACCAAATTTGACTTCGCACAGTTTTTAATTTCTTGTTGAAAAAAAAATATCGCTAAACTCGGTACCTTCTGCAGACAGTAAAAACTGTGTACAGTCAAAACAAAGGAAAACAAGAGATAGAAAAAAAGAGAGAGAGAGAGAGAGAGAGAGAGAGAGAGAGAGAGAGAGAGAGAGAGAGAGATAGAGACAGAGAGATGGGGGTTAACGTCCACTCAACACAAACTAGATCATTTCGGGACTAACATTTGGTTTAATTTTATTTCAATAATTCGCTTGCGCGTAGGGGTCTTTAGCAGTGGGAGGAAACCGGAGTACCCGGAGAAAACCCACCAAGGTTGGAGAGGCGAACCTACTCCTTGTCATGTACAACCGGGGATTCGAGACCACGACAGTTGACTCAATGACAGGCTTTATGATACAGCGCGCGCACTTTAAGGTTAAACTGATGAATTTATGCATAATTTCACCAGGTGGTAGAATTTGTTTCTTCCAACGAAATTTATCTGGGCGATACGGAAGCCCATTAGGGTCAATCAGTTGAAAAAAAAATTATTACAAGATAGCTATCTTGATATTACAAGATAGGCTATCTTGTTATTACAAGATACGGGGAAGCCCATGCGTAACTTATTTTAAGGTCGCCATACACCGATTTATTACGGAAGACCATTAGGGTCAATCAAATGAAAAAAAATATATTCTGACTATCTTGTAATTACCTGATAGCTATCTTGTTATTACAAGATAGGCATTTTATATCACTATTTAATTTTGTTATTACAAGATAGCCTATCTTGTTATTACAAGATAGCCGAATATAGCCTATCTTGTAATAACAAGATACAAAGTAGCCCATTAGGGTCAATCACATGAAAGAAAAGTGTTCTAACCAGTTGATTTCAAGGACGCCCTACACTGATTTATCGGATAACGGGTTGTTGGGATGGCCTAGTGGTCGAGAGTGCCGCGCTTCGACCTCTAGCTGGCCAGTCACCTCTGGCTTGCGGCTGTGGTTTCGAGCCCTAGTGTGAGCGTATGTGGCATGGAGATAGGGGAGCCTTCTCAACCTCGTGGGTTTCCTCCGGGCACTCCGGTTTCTTCCCACTGCTAAAGACCCGTAGGCGCAAGCGAATTATTGAAATAAAAATTGAAAACTATACGTAAGTCCCAAAATGACCTAGTTTGTGCCGAGTGGACGTTAAACCCCATCTCTCTCTCTCTCTCTCTCTCTCTCTTTTGCGAGAGTGTGTGTGTGTATGTGTGAGGGAGAGAGAGAGAGAGGGAGAGAGAGGGGGGGGGGGTTAACGTCCACTCGATAGACTAGGTAATTGCAGTAGCATGGTTCAATTTTATTTCAATAATTGGCTTGCGCGTAGGGGTCTTTAGCAGTGGGAGAAAACCGTACTGTACCCATATCATTAACATTTCACATACCGTACCATATGGGTCTGCAATTTGTTATGCATTTGTCAAAAGTCCAAATGGTATAGCGTGTGAAATTTATTCCACACTTAAAATAGTTGACCCTACTCTTTTCCACGTACAACCGCTGATACGAAACCCAGCGTGTCAGATATGCACACCTACATCATATGCATATTATTATAATCCCTACGGAATATTTCAAATATTTACTGTTATAATATGAATTATCACGAATTTCCTGTTAAATAATTTCTGAAATGTCAATAAAAGCTCTGGAATGATTTCTATTTCAAAAAGTAAACCGTCAGCAAAACATCGGAAATAAGTGGTGGGGACACAGTATATCATGTCCCTACCACTAATTTGGCACTAAAACAATTGGTAGGGACGCGTCCCGGTGTCCCCACCGGGATCTGCGCCCATGGGTGTCTATACTTTCTATATACCAAATTTGACTTCGCACAGTTTTTAATTTCCTGTTGAAAAAAAAATATCGCTAAACTCGGTACCTTCTGCAGACAGTAAAAACTCTGTACAGTCAAAACAAAGGAAAACAAGAGAGAGAGAAAGAGAGAGAGAGAGACAGACAGACAGACAGAGAGATGGGGGTTAACGTCCACTCAACACAAACTAGATCATTTCGGGACTAACATTTGGTTTAATTTTATTTCAATAATTCGCTTGCGCGTAGGGGTCTTTAGCAGTGGGAGGAAACCGGAGTACCCGGAGAAAACCCACCAAGGTTGGAGAGGCGAACCTACTCCTTGTCATGTACAACCGGGGATTCGAGACCACGACAGTTGACTCAATGACAGGCTTTATGATACAGCGCGCGCACTTTAACCATTCAGCCCCCTTCACCCCCGAAAAAAAATAATCAAAATTTAAAGTTTTCAGAAAAATATAAATAGCGTTCTGTGGCTTTAAGGAGGGCATTAAAATTGACGAATCGTGATATTATTATGAAGTTGGTGGGAGTATAAAGTTATGGTTAAAGGGCGCGCGCTGTATCTGTACTCCACTATACCCTGGGTTAATCAATGGGGGAGACACGTTTTCAAGTTATCCACTATTGATGCTTGTGCTATTTTTATCGACCAATCCCATAAACTGTTATTTATAAAGGATATTGCCCAAAGGGCAGTTACTCTCTTTTGACAGTGTTAGGAGTTGGCCTATTCTAAAAGCGTAGTTATATGTTTTATTATTGAAACCAAATGTTCATAATTTAATCATGTATTTTATTAAGAATTGTGTGTTCGTTCCGCGAATTTTATGTATACGTGATATCGTAGATAAGTATTAGAGGATTAAATTAACGAGTAAACGATCATTAATAATAAACATAACAAAACGACATATTATTATTATTATTTCAAACAAATAACTAATAGTAATAATGATAACAAAAGTGAAACATATGGATGTTATACATATTTGAAATCAACAACAAATACTACAGATTTTGATAATACAATTGAATATAAATAAATTATTAATATATACATTACTTACATAAATCAATCAGTAAATGGACATGGCTATCTACCCTTATAAAAACGAAGGCGAAACGATTGGTTTGTAAACTGTTTTCTGATTGGTTCGTACAGTATAGCTACATTCTAGCAATTTGAAATCGTGGAAGCCCTATAGATTAACCCAGGGTATAGTGGAGTAGAACGGAATGAATGCACTGGATAACCGAGGATGACCCATATGGTACGGTATGTGAAATGTTAATGATATAGGTACAGTACGGTTTTCTCCCACTGCTAAAGACCCCTACGCGCAAGCCAATTATTGAAATAAAATTGAACCATGCTACTGCAATTATCTAGTCTATCGAGTGGACGTTAACCCCCCCCCCCCCTCGCTCGCTCTCTCCCTCTCTCTCTCACACACATACACACTCTGTCTCTCTCTCCCACTGAACCACCGAGGCTCCCCCTTTTATGAACCTATATATACATGACTATGACTCACTGTAAAATATATTAAATTAGGTTTTATGTTACGATTGATTACACAAAGTTAACTATCTCCACGGTCGATTTCGTATGAAATACAATTTCCGTTATTATCTTCTTTCCCGATCCAATTTTTTGAGCAAACATACAAAATATAATAAGTTTTAATCGGCCCAAAAGTTATATTAAACGGACTGGTATATATTATATATAGGACGTGGACAATGTTTTTTAAAAAGAAATGTTTAGTGGGTGCCGAAGTAAGTATTCTCATGGACACTCACCACGTGGTATGTTATTCCACTATGATGTCAGCAAATATGGCCGCCGACTTTATATCAGTTCTTTTCCTACCTGCTCTAGTTTTCTGTCAATTTCTATGAAATAAAGGCCAGCAGTAAGCGGTTTCTGTGATCTTACTTTAAGAAAACACATTTTTAAGTTACAACATGGAAAAAGTTCAAAAATATAAAATGAAATGAGTTTAACGTCCTACTGTTCTGCTCCTAAACTAGGTAAATGAAGAACGGCACGAGGGAAATTTTGCCAGGGCAGCGGTGCTACGGCCTACTCTTTTATCGAATTCCAATTGCCTTGGGACCTTTAACTTGCACACCAATGTGTAGACGAAACCTGTTTTTCGACCCATCCGAACGACTAGACAGCTGTCCTTATCCGGTCCTCCGTCCTGCAACACTGACAATGTAAAACGACGCCGGAAAATCTAGATGAACTTTCACGGCCAATGTACCCGACCTGCAGGCTTGCGATCTTACCGACTTAGCCACCGTGACCCCCCTATTAAGATACTGATGATGGAACATAAATTGGTGTGTATTAATGAAGGCAGCTCAGAATCAGAAAAATGTTTCTGTCTAATGGACTAAAACAAAACCACATAACACGCAGGATCAAATGATGTAGAGTTTTAATTTATTTATTTCTTATTTTGCATATATATCAAAATTCCAGAATAATTTCACATGTGTTATCTAGACATTTTAAACGTGTTTAAAAATCAATCATGTCCATGTATATTTCAAATGTAGAAAGAGAGAGGGGGAGAATGGGATTTAACGTCCACTTGGCACAAAGTAGGTCATTTCAGGACTCACATATGGTTCAATTTTATTTTAATAATTCGATTGCGAGTCGGGGTTTTAGCTGTGGGGGGAAACCGGAGAAAACCTACGAGGTTGAACAGGTGACCCTACTACTTGTCACGTACAACCGGGTAATCGAAATCACGCCAACTGACGCAATATACATCTAAACCATCTTTGCTGTGTAGGATGTAAGCGAGTCAATTGAGCTTAAAAAAAAAATTGCGCCCGCGCATGGACTGTCCCCACCACTATTTGTTTGCGATCTACGTCCCTGTAGACACCCAATCTTACTCGAAAAGTACTGGATTACCGGAAAAACACCAATTGGGCAAGCAATGGGCAAAAATTGCAGGATATCACTACTGGCAACCCGACTGTTGTCTGCCAGCTTACTGTGTGCTAGCTTGACTGAGGGAGCGGTTGTTATTTCTTGGTCAAATGGTTAGGCGGTTTGTGAACATTGAGGGGTGTCAACTGAAAACAATTAAGAATTTACTTAGGTCTCAATATGTACGATAAATGGGCAGTAAGTAACGAAAATACATTTGAAAAATTGCCCCCCCCCCCCTCCATGAAATGAGCTGACTGACACGGCGTCTAACAAAAGTGTATTTATAGCTTGTGGTATCTCCCGGAGAATACAATGTTTAGAGAGGGATTTGAAGCGCATTTTTGATAAATTAATTAGTTTGAATATGTTTTAGTCCAAATGTATCATCATATTACATAGTTTGTTCGCGGGAATGTAACCTTTAAGGGGAACATGACATCAATGAGGGTATGATATTAATGGAAGCATGACCTGAATGGGCCGATCTCCTAACGCAAAAGAGAGAGAGAGAGAGAGAGAAATGGGGTTTAACGTCCACTCGGCACAAACTAGGTCATTTTGGGACTTACGTGGTCCCTACCACTTATTTCCGATGTTTTGCTGACGGTTTACTTTTTGAAATAGAAATCATTCCAGAGCTTTTATTGACATTTCAGAAATTATTTAACAGGAAATTCGTGATAATTCATATTATAACAGTAAATAATTGAAATATTCCGTAGGGATTATAATAATATGTATATGATGTAGGTGTGCATATCTGACACGCTGGGTTTCGTATCAGCGGTTGTACGTGGAAAAGAGTAGGGTCAACTATTTTAAGTGTGGAATAAATTTCACACGCTATACCATTTGGACTTTTGACAAATGCATAACAAATTGCAGACCCATATGGTACGGTATGTGAAATGTTAATGATATAGGAACAGTACGGTTTTCTCCCACTTTTAAAGACCCCTACGCGCAAGCCAATTATTGAAATAAAATTGAACCATGCTACTGCAATTACCTAGTCTATCGAGTGGACGTTAAACCCCCCCTCTCTCTCTCCCTCTCTCTCTCTCCCCTCTCTCTCACACATACACACACACACACTCTCGCAAAAGAGAGAGAAAGAGAGAGAGAGAGAGAGAGAGAGATGGGGTTTAACGTCCACTCGGCACAAACTAGGTCATTTTGGGACTTACGTATGGTTTTTAATTTTTATTTCAATAATCTTTCGTGTTCGGGTCTTTAGCAGTGGGAAGAAACCGGAGTGCCCGGAGGAAACCCACGAGGTTGAGAAGGCTCCCCTATCTCCATGTCACATACGCTCACACTAGGGCTCGAAACCACAGCCGCAAGCCAGAGGTGACCGGCCAGCTAGAGGTCGAAGCGCGGCACTCTAGACGACTAGGCCATCCCAACAACCCGTAACGCAAAAAGTAATTCGCTTGCCCAGTTATCCGATAAATCAGTGTAGGGCGTCCTTGAAATAAACTGGTTAGAACACTTTTCTTTCATGTGATTGACCCTAATGGGCTACTTCGTATCTTGTAATTAAAAGAAAACCATCTTGTTATTACAAGATAGGCTCTATTAGGCTATCTTGTAATAACAAGATAGGCTATCTTGTAATAACAAGATTATTTAATATGTATCATCTTTTAATTTGGGGATTTCAGCGGGGGACATCAGTCTCACTGTTGGCTTGTTTATTGCTAGTTCGGGTAGAAAGATATCTTTAATTAGCAGGTGTTACAAGTGGCAGACACTTAATGTTGTCCAATGCTGCTATCAGGCTATATAATATGAGGGGTGGCTAGGGGCCGGTGGTCCCTAATCCATGCTCCACGATCCTTCCCTTATTATTGGTGCTTTTTTTCATTTTGAGTGCAGTCTGTATTACTAAAGGCCCGGGACTGTATAGCGCAGTGAAATCTAACCCCCGCATCCATTCGCTTGATCTGATGTGTACGTTTGTTGTTTGTGATGTCTGTATATTTTTTCTTGTCCGTAATTAAAATGCGTCTTGTAATTCCACAGATAGTCGTGCTCATAGCGCTACAATAAATACAATCACTCTTGCAAATAAGTATGTTTTCAATCTGGATTTAAAGGATTATAATGATGGACTGGATCGATGATTTTCAGGTATTAAAGGAGCTAAGTCGCTAACATTTTTGACCTAGACATACCAAAAATGGGTAGCAAAGCATACAATAATGTAACATGAATGTGTATACTTAATTTGCATTCAATTATTTCCGATTTTACACTAATTTAAAAAAAAAAGTTGTGTTCGGCGAGGTATTCCAATCAAGTTGTGTTCGGCGAGGTATCCCAATCTATAGGCGATTGTTAGCGCCTAGTTATAGGCGGGTATAGATAAAAATGCACCTAGAACAAACTGCAACAGAAATCATTTCTTTGGGAACTGTTTAGGTATGGTTTCTAGTACTCCCATAACAAAAGCGGCCATTATCGGTCTTGGGGAAATTTGCATAATTAACATAAATCCAAAATGGCCGCCTTTGGATCAGAAAATCTACAAAATCTCCGAAATAGTTGCTTTTAGAGAAAATAAATGTATTACCGACCTATAGGAAATCGATACTCGCGAGTTGAAAAATTCAGGCATTTTTTACCTACGACCACGGCTCTGCCTACGACCTCACGGTGACGTCACAACGTCATTTTGACGTCATTCTCGTTCTGACGTCTGCGATCGGCGCCATATTGTAAAATTACAAAATTTTTCTGCTACGGAAATAAATATTATGAAAACCCGGAAAATTGTCGGCGTCATTTTACGATTAATGTGTGTCCTATATGTAGTGCACCGTTGGCTAATCGCGATGAAGCCGTTTCTATCACACAGCGGGGCGCAGATGGAGTCAATAATGCCGCAAAGGCTAGGCAGATTGAATCGCATGTGGCAGCAGGCACCGCAGTCCATGTGGAGGAGGGGTTGATACGAGCTAGCGCAGCATTAATAAAGAGTGATATAATTCAGAAGTTCTCCAACGAGACCAAGGAATT
Source organism: Patella pellucida (assembly GCA_917208275.1). Classification (NCBI taxonomy): domain Eukaryota; kingdom Metazoa; phylum Mollusca; class Gastropoda; family Patellidae; genus Patella; species Patella pellucida. The sequence continues at coordinate 37,872,801 of OU795043.1, read as the reverse complement.
TTATCCCGAAACGGAATCTATGAAGTCTCTTGATACGATGCTTACCTATCTGCCCGAAACTTTAAAGCTATTCTTGGAGGAATTGATAGTCGGGACAAAATCAGAGATGAAGGCAGCATCACTGGGTCAATGTCTAACACAGGCTGTTAGACCAAGGGCAATACTGTGTCCTATACAACTGGGTCTTGCTGTACAGCTGCACCATCAGTACGGATCGCGTTTTCTGATTGATACAGTCAATGCTCATGGCTTTTGTTCATCGTATTCAGAAGTACTGAACTTCGAGACATGTGCTGCATCTCACACTTGTCAATCTGAACAGACCGCAGTGATACCACATAGTGACAACGATTCTTTGGTTTCAACCGATAACCTTGAACCACCAGAATTGGAAATTGCTTCTATGGTGACGGCTGATATGCCCAACGTTGGTGACGTTGATATGCCCGTTATAACTGCAGAATCGTTTTCTCCAAAACGTATACCCAGCGTTCAAAACATATTTTCTGAATGTGGTGGACACATTCGTCAATATATGGCCGATAATGCAGATCGCAATCCATGGTCGATCGACGGAAAAAAATCGTTCCATGCTATGGTTGAGTGGATGTTAAGCCCTATTTCTCTCGCTCTCTCTTATTAATTTGACTGATTTTGTTCTGTCTGAGGTCTTTAACAGTGGGAGGACGAGGAAACCGCCTACTAGGCTATTAAAAAAAAGTAGGGGATATTTGATTTTTAAGTGTTATTAAAGTCACCTAATGAAACTGACGAAGAAACAAATGACAAAATGAAATGAAGTTCACATTCATTGATTTATTCCAAATGATCGTTAGACTAAGTAAGGCACAGACTGACCATTATAAGGGTAAAATGATACCCGGGGTCAAACAGCAAAGTTACCACAACATCGCAACAAAGTCAGTAAATCCTCCTCTGTTTGCCAAACAAGCATTGATCCGACGTGGCATACTCCTAATGGGACGTCTAAGGTCATTTTGGTCCAGATTGTCCCATTCCTGTTGCAACGCAGCAGCAAGTTCTTGGACATTGGCAGGACGTTGTTGACATTGACGTAACCTCTGTCCAAGCATGTCCCAGACATGCTCGATGGGGGGAGAGATCGGGACACAGTGATGGCCAAATTAATGTGGTGTTGTTCTGTTGTTGGAGGTAACCTGTAACGATCCTGGCCCTGTGACATCCTGCGTTGTCATCCTGGAAGATGAAACGGCGGCCATGACGTCGTGCGAACGGCACAACATGAACTGTCCAGACAGCTCAAAGCTAAGAAAGAGGATTTTCTGTCAAACGAAGTAAACAAGTCTAATTTCATTGACCTACTAGTTTTTGTATCAGTGGTGGCTGGTTCTGGAAACATTAGATGTGTTCTATTTCATTTATATTTCTATTTTCTGGTAATAATTAGTAGATGCTAATTCTATTGATTTTTATTAGACAGCTATGACAGATATTTTCAGTTTGGGGAAAATGTGTTCTTTTATACAAATTGTACAGCGGTTCGTCCTTTCCAGCAGTTTTCCAAGAGCAGTTACAATTAAACTTGATAATGACGTCACAAACAGAACGACGTACTGACGTTATGACGTCACAGTGAGGTCGTAGGTAAAAAATGCCTGCATTTTTGAAATCGCGAGTATCGATTTCCTATGGGTCGGTAATACATTTATTTCCTCTAAAATTAACCATTACGGAGATTTTCGGCGATTTTCGGGTCCAATGGCGGCCATCTTGGATTTATGTTAATTAAGCAAATTTCCCCAAGACCGATAATGGCCGCTTTTGTTATTGGAGTACTAGAGACCATACCTAAACAGTTCATAAAGAAATAAATAGTTTGTTCTAGGTCCTCCCTCTCATATCGTTATCTCTACCCACCTATTAGTCTACACAGGAGATGTAATGTTTGGCCATGGACCACGCAAAATACACTAGAGCATTTGTGTAGAATCCGCGTCCAGGATATGAACAATCACATTGACTTGTGGGATACTTTAGCCTTATTACAATTATTGATGCTGATAAGTAGTAGGGGAGGCACTCTGTTGCATATTTGGAATTCCGATCTGATGACGTCACAACATTCCACAATTGTCACGTGACATCCCACAGGTGTTCTATTTATAGCTTGAACCGTGACTGAACAATGATGTTATGAATAATAAAACAGGTATTGTTGTAGTCAGCAGGTGTTTATTCTTTGATCTCGTTTGAATTTTTTGTAACAAAAGGGTACTGGGAAGGTCAACACATTACTTATTGGTGTATGGGGGTAGGGGTTGATATTCACCCTTTATAGCCATGGTTCACGTTGAGTTCACGTGTAGTTATACCTGTGTTGTTTTTTTAAACAATATTTTATTCAAGTTTTCTGAATAGGATTGGGGAGCAGGCTTAGCCTATGTAAAAGCCCTCTCTCTGTGTTAAGGGAGACCGTGACCTCCGCTATTAAGTTTCACCGTTGATTTTGTTCTAAGCCAATAGTTTTAATCTACATATTTGGTTCTAAGTTTCGAATATCTAGGTATAAAAGTGGGTGGTGACTACACTTTTAAATGTAGAATTGTTTTATGAAGTTGAACAAGAGGTTAACATCATGAGTATCGACTTGTATCGAAAGGATATTGGAAATGATTATTTGATTGTAAAATGTATTTGGCAAGAAGCGGTGTGTTATCACATCAGACTGTATGGTTACGGTATTAAGAGTGATAGATATCCAACCCCCACTGGTATCATGTTTTTAGAGGGGCAATGGCAAGCGTTGATGAGCATTGTCTCGGAGATAGATGGGTATTTACAAAAAGACATTGTAAATAAATCAATGCCTATTGGTAATGACGTGTACGTAACGATCGACAGTAAATATCCTGGAGTCAACATTCGTAAATTTTGGTGGTGTGAAGAGGAGCGAATGCCAAAGCCTACCCGAAAGGGGGTTCATTTAAACTTGAAACATTGGGAGGCTCTCAAAGCTAGCTTCAAAGAGTTGGGTGAAAATAATTTTACGTGTGTGAAACCGTCCCTAGGTGGGTTAGGTTTAGCAAAGGCGGAGACCTGGGTATAATTTCTGCCAAACGTGTTTTTTATTGGTCCGTCTGAGCGCACCAATAATATAACGATCTGTATATGTATATATAAATAGATATCTGGCTATTGAGTTATCATACGAAACAACATGGCTTCACCCAAGATATCAGATGTTTCAGTCGGGTTGACACTAAGTTTAGGGGACAATGATAATACAGACCCTGAAATATTACTGAAGGCTGGTTATTTAGGGTTGAAGCGTAAAATGGTTTTTAAGATGACCTTAAAAGAATGGAGTCGTGTTGTTGATCGTTTCAAAAGATATTTAACCTGTACAAAACCTACGAAATTTGCCGTCAACAATGAGTTAAGCTGTGAATTAGGCACCGCCCGTCAAATGGTTCTGGAACGAAAAACGGTAGACAATTGGTGATACCCGAAAAAACCTTTTCCGACCTGGCGGCTGTGTCTCGGGTTACAAGATCGTTCAAGCGCGGTCGTTATCATGTGTATGGGTGTCCCCCCTACCCAGACGGGTCTCAAAGTAAAGGATTGGAGTTTGTTAAAATCTGGACAAACGTGGCACAATACTCCTGAGGACTGTGTTTCTGCAGCAAACAATGAAGACTGGGACCAACCGGATTGCTACAGCACCGAAGTACGCGTAGAAGGGGTCTACGATGAAAATCAACTCATTTTCCACGAGGACCTTGTAGATGAGACGGAAAACGTTACCCTCCTCGTGCCGTGTCCCATGTGCTCAAAACCCGTGCTTGCCAATGACGAACACTACTGCCCAGCCGAAAATGTACGTACGTTAGGTGTGCAAATCTTGGGAGACATGATCAACACGGAGATTTCAAAAAGTGTAACCGGTCGTTGTGAAGGCTGTCTCAATGCTCGTGGTGGTCAGCTTGAACATACATGCGTGGGGGTCGACTATGTGGACTTGTACTTTGAATCCTGTTTTCTAGAGTTGAAAAAAGATCGTTTTTTACAGATAGCACGATTCGTCCCAGAGATTCGCGATCAGAGCGAAGAGTTGTTTCTACACGCCACATTGTATTGGAAAGCTCAAATCCTAGAGTGTGTTCATACGTTGACTGAATAACCCTTTTTTTGTAATTATAATTTTCATTTTCTAGATGTATTACATTTGTACTTTGATATAATAAAAGATTAAACTTTTTTAAAATACACGAGAAACTTGTTTGAATGACCCAGGTTTGAATTATCTAATCGATGATTTAATTTCTTAAAGCTCACAATTCAATTTACTAATACAAGAGACATTGATGTAATGTGAGGAACTCATGCTTCATAATGTTTTATTTTTGACCTGTTGCAAGGTGTTATAATGAATAGAATAACGAATAGTAATAACGCATTAAAAGAATGCAAGGTGTTTGTTTTACCTGTAAAGATTTCTTGGATACAATCAACCCTGAATTTACATAGATAATACAAATTAAAAATGTTATCTGATAATATTAACCAAAATTTGAGGTATACATATTATGTCTCTACATATTATGCATAGAAAAAAGAAAGGAATCTGATTAATGGCAAGGTCATTTACTCTACACGAGTTAAATATAAATCTAAACTATTATCCAAACGTATATGGGAAAGGGGGAGAGCTGAAATGTTCAATTTAAGCAATAAAATAAGCGGTAACATTAGATTACGGAACTTCCAATTGAAAAACTTACATAAATTATACATTTAAATTATATTTTATTCAAGAAAACCAACAAAATAAAAGAATCTTCACTGTCTGCTTTTATTCTACACAAAACAAGGAGTATTACCGCCTCTAGAAAACTAAACCCTACTCTTAACAATCTTTACTAACTGATAGCGAAGAACATGAATTAATAATTGTAATGGTCTGTTTATACTAATTATTCTGTTACTAAAGTACTGATTAGTTTCAGAAGCTCAAAGTGTTGTTTAAGAAGGCCTCTTGTCAGCTATTGTAAAATGAATCGGGGTTCAGTTCGAATGAAATTAGACGGTACTATCTATACTAGTTTCTCTGAAATTCCAGGGATATACACTTACCAAACGAGGAATCAAAAGCTGTATAGAAATATTTCTTCACATACTATAGCTTTATCCAAAATCCCACCTCCCATGAAAAGACTATTTTACCCAATCAGATAAAATCTTAAAAACCAATGAACTAATGATGATATTTTATTACCCATAAATATATTTTACACCCGAAAATATAATCCATTCTAAACTGCGTTACAGTGATAGTAAAAATAGACCGTGCAGGGGCATTATTTGTTAAACTGTCCAAATTTTGCCCGTGTTAGATATAAAACTATACATAAATTTACAAATTATAACCATTGTAAAATACTAGATGCATCAATTACTTTCTCTCTCACCTGTATCTGAAACCTTCAAAACATCATACGATGTAAGGTAATGCATTAAAAGTGCCAATAACTATGAAATTTACATAGATTAAAATAATTATAAAAATATCCTACTGCTAAATGAATTGAAGTGTACATATTATAATTGTATTTTGTAGTGTAATTTTTTTTAATATGGAGACAAATTAGATTTGAAATTGAGTGACCATTTGTAATGGCTGAATGGTTAGCGGGCGCGCACTGTATCATAAAGCCTGTCATTGAATCGACTGGCGTGGTTTCGAAACCCCGATAGTACGTGTCAAGGGGTAGGGGCGCCTGTCCATCTTCGGGGGTTTTCTCTGGGTCTGCCGGCTTTCCTCCTCTCACTGCTAAAGTCACCTACGCGCAAGCCAATTATTAAAATAAAATTAAAAACCATATGTTAGTGCCGAAATGACCTAGTTTATGTCGAGTGGATGTTAAACCCGTCACTCTCTCCCTCTTCTCTCTCTCTCTCGCTCCGTTTTCTCACGCACGCACATACACACGGACCCACACACCAAGATCCACATAGACAGAAACATCCACTCTCTCCCCCACCCACACATACCATATTCTCTCTTTCTCTCTCTCACACAAACACACGCACACAACACACACGCACATACCCTTTCCCACTCTCTCTTTCTCACACACGCACATACCCCCCACTCTCTCTTTCTCACACACACACACTCGCACACACACACACACACTCTCTCTCTCTCTGCATCCCCTTCTCCTTACAGACTTTAACAATGGTACAAATAATATCTTTTCATGTTGTTCATTACAAAATGTGTATATATATTTCCTCACGGTCCTTTTTGTTAATTTGTATACCAATCTTACTCTTTTTCCCTCAAAATGGCGATTAGAGCATGTTTTTACTCATGTAGTTCTCTTTATGTTTTTCATTATCTATTTCAACTTTTTATTTTCGCCCCGAAACACGTAAAGTATTATATTCTTGAAATATCACTAGTAAATGATATAACAATACGTAAAGCTCTTAAAAACTAATAAACAACCATCCCAAATTATGGTATTATGTGAAAGAGAACGACACAGTTTTTTTTTGAATTGCTTTATATGCATGTTTTACATTAGTTAAGTTAAGAGGGCTGCGATACTTTACGTAACAAGTTATCGGTTTTGTTTGATTTCGTTATACTTTGGAATCAATAATGCTTTTATTTTTCGTTTTTACTAAGTCAATATATATTTATTAGTCTGATTTCTCACTCCATAAGTATGTGTTTTTGTGTATAGTTTCGAGTAGTATTCCGTTTGAGGTTTTTTAAAGCATTCCGTGAAAAATATATAAAAACTAAAACAACCGATTGGACATAAAGAAATATTTTTTGAGTGTAAATAGAAGATTTATCAATAACTTTCTCGAATTGCACCAAATTCGATAAAAATCAAAATATATAGAAATCGTAAAGTTTTAATTAATGTATTATTTGACAACATATTCCCATCAGATATCTTGCAAAAAACGGCGATAACTAAACAGAATTTTAATACTGACCTCTAGATATGGAACAAAAAGACATAGATCTCATATACATACTATCATAGACCAAAAGTAGCATATGCGTGAGTTTATAGATAACACGCTACAAGTTTTTAATGAGAAACTTTGCAATATTATTATTATTATCTACCAGAAATATACATAACATTGAACCTAACGATTCCGCCAACGGCGAGATAAAACACCAGCAACAAAGACATATGTATCTTCGGAGAAAGGTATACCACGAAAAAACGTATAATGATTTACAGGGATGTGGTTTAAATACTCTCTTCAGTATTTAATAAACGATGATTTGTCGGGGTGTTTGACTTAAACCATGAGCTTTTAAGTATACGTATGTGTTGAACTAGGTAACGGAATATATTACGATAATTGCACATGTATTAAAGTTTAAATGGCCAGTGTGCATATTACATATTATGCCGTGAATACGCACAGGGAAATAATGCATGTCTATTATTTAAACAGCCATAATGAACCAGTCAGATACCTCAATTTAAAAAAAACCCGCAATTCCGACGTATCGAGTTATGGTCAATGAAAGTACATTTAGGAAAGATTTATCAATGAATGTCAGTTAAACGAAATTATCAAATGATGCTTACCAAACCCCCACCCCCACCCTCATCCGTTGTAAATACAAGAGATAGCTCATTTCAGCCTATAAAATTTTTATGGTCTAGATCGTGCCTGTGTCATTTAATAAATCGAGCAAATAATCGTCTAATAATGTGTTAAATTTCGTTGAGATTAAACTTCTGCAGTGTTTCAGGATGACGAAGGCTATTTTATCCTCGTAAAGGTAACCCCATTTCGACGAATAACGACACACGTCTAATCACACACGCAACCTACAAACTCCTACACACAAGCAAACCGGCCATACAGTTTGAAAGGTGTATTGTCAGTTTCGATATCAAATCAAAGTACTATAAACGCAGAGGTATGTCGAATGTACAGGTGGTGGGGCCTGTTATCATCAAAATTGTATTCTCGTAGTAGTAATCCATTTTGGTTAATGTGGTTACTTGTTTTTTTAACTTGATATATAGATAACCCTCTAAAGAAGTTCAAAACATTTATAAATTTAAAAAACCGAATTTACAAATTAAGAACTATTCTACAAAAATAAATATTCTACAAAAAAAAAACAATTTTCTTTTTTTTTGTAACAAAACTAAGATTATTTTTTTTGTTTTGTTTTTACAAAAAGTAAGGTTGTTTTTTTTGATTTTGTATTTTATTTTATAAAAATAAGAAATTTAATTATTCTTTACAAAAATAAGAAATTAAATTAATCTTTTACAAACTTAATTATATTTTTTTTACAAACTTAATTGTATTATTTTTACAAAATTTATTATATTATTTTAACAAAATTAATTATATTTTTTTTTACAAAATTATTTTTTATTCTACATTGTAAAATATTTAAGAACGAATCTTGCGTCTCATTGGTCGACTAGGTACTGTCGATTGGTCAATAACACCCCAACCTCAAAATTATAAAAAAAATCACCGTGTATTGATATTATGCGTAATATTTGCATGGAGATAACCAAAATTACAAAATTATTTTCGAGAATTGAAAAGGCCGAAGATAAATGGACACTATTATTGCGGAAACTCTATTGGCGTCCAGTTCGTGCGAGGTTACAATTTAAAACCATTTGCGAATGTGTTTAATCAATTTATACCGACAATGCCAACCCCACCTCACCCACTATAATTTGAAAATAAATCTTTGATTTCTATATTTCCTCGGCTATCCAACCGTTTTGTTTTTCGAGCGTCGCTAATTAGCGTTTTCCGAAATACGCGTTACGGTGAATACGTGTTCTCTGCCAGAGCAACTAAAAGTATACTATCACCCTGCGAAAACATCTTCCATACGGTGTTTTAAGATTTACATAACAACCGGTTGCCATGAAAGATACCCTCCCCCCCCTATATTTTCCAAGAGGTGCAGCAAATCGAAGCCATAACAGAAGCGACTTTTCGTACAATAAAGGGCTCGTCACCGTGGAACTTACGAGTCGTTATCGACATGGGAGTTATACACATACTTTGTTAAGTTTCATCAAATCAAATGACAATATTGTGACCTCTAGAGTGTCAACATGAAATTGTTGGCGTATAATAAAAAACTGATTTTTATTTTTAAAACACCCTTTTTAATGGTTTTGTTGTGTGTGTTCTTAGAAACTCTCGTGTGTAATGAAACACTATATAAATCGAACAATAATGAACAGCTAAAATATGATATCACCTTACAAAAACTCAACAATTTCTAGATATACACTTCTTCGTTGTTTCGTCAGTAACGGTGATAAGATTGTGTGTACAAGAAAACTAACGCAATATATACTTTAAAATGGTGTCTTTATTATATACATTACAGTATCAAAAAAATTAAAACGAAAAGATTATGTCGAATATATGGAAAAAAACAACAACATATCTCCCATATCAAAAAGTCAAAAGTTTGTTTCTGAATTTTTTTCGGATTACGTTATGGGTTTTATTATCTTTCGAGGACTTGTTTTCTCAGAATCTCCATTTTAAGTTTATGTTTATTCACAATAGCATTGATTTTAGCGTTTAACAATGTAAATCTCAGATCAGCCACAGTTTTTCTATTATGTCCACTGTATGGTTCAGAAATGGTGTTGGACTGGTCCTGATTGATATTGTTCTCAATAGCACCTGAAAAAACAACCCGAAGTTAGTCTAACAATATGATAAATTTTAATATGATGAATAATTTATGCGGCAATGTATTTAAATCCTTTATGCACAAACAAATGTATCG